>JAVTVY010004175.1:0-40039 GCA_036873755.1 Hanleya hanleyi | reverse complement strand
AAAATGTTAATGGATGAATAGACAGAATGCATCATTGTATTACACGATCTCGTCCTCCACAGACATATGAAAATGTCACTTTCAATGATTTCTTGATTTTGGGGTCACAGTGACCTTGACCTTTGACCCACATTTTCGTATGAAACACATGTCCCTCTAATGTATTTACTGGCAGAAAAAAGTTATTTTTAATGATTTCCTGATTTTGGGGTCACAGTGACCTTGACCTTTGATCTTGACCTAAATTTTGGTACACGACACATCGTCTTCCCTCTGTCAATTTTTGGACAAAAAAAAATCATGATTATGAATTTCATGATTTTGGGGGTCAGTGACCTTGACGTTCGGCCTTGACCTACATTTTGGTACGTGACACATCATATCCCCCTAATGTATCTACCGACACAAAAAAGTAATTTTTAAAGATTTCTTGATTCTGGAGTCACAGTGACCTTGACTATTGACCTTGACCTAAATTTTGGTACATGACAAACCATCCCTCATAATGTCTCAATGGAAAAAAAAAAAAAAAAAAATCCTGATCTTGGGGTCACAGTGACGTTTGACCTGGACTAATTTTTGGTATGCGACACTTCATTTCCCCCTATTGAATCCACTCACAAAAAATTAGTACTTTTTAATGATTTCCTGATTTTTAGATCACACTCACCTTTGACCTTGATTCTGGAGTCACAGTGACCTTGAATATTGATCTGGATCTAAATTTTGGTACATGGCAAAACGATTCCCCATAATTTCCCAATGGACTAAACAAATCATGATTTTTAACAGTTTCACGATTTTGTGACCTTAACCTTTGACCTTGACCTACATTTTGGTGAGTGACACATCGTGTCCCCCTAATGTATCTACTGACACAAAAAATGTTATTTTTAATAATTTCCTAATTTTGGAATCAGTGACCTTTGACCTTGACCTATTTTTTGGTATGTGACACGTTATTTCCCCCAATTGAATCCACTCACAAAAAAATTAAACATTACGCGAACGTCTACGTGGTGACGGAGACCGACGAAGTGGCGTACGAGGAAGGCTTGAAATCAGTTGACTAGTCCCGGAGGATGCCTGTACAGTCGTAGCCCGAGAAGCATTTTTGGATGAGGTCGATGTGTACACCATAGCAGAAGACTCAGTAGGTTGAGAAGAATGGTTCTTTTGTCCACCTCCGGGAACAAAAGACTGGTGTGTACTGGTGGTCAATGCCTTCTGCTTTCCCATTGTCCTCTTCCCTTTTGTTGTCCAGGAGGCAGTGGGGGATGGTTGCGTAATCGTCGACCTAGTTAACAGCTGGCCAGGCGAGTCCTTGGCAAGTACTGTACCACTGGGGGCAATAACAGGGGATAATGGAGACTGGCTATCAGGCATGTCTTCGTTGATTTCCCTGTCAGCTCTGAGGACACTCTCAGCTTGTTGTCTGTTGTGGAATGCCAAACTCACGTCCCCAGAGGCCTGTAATAAAAATTCACGCCTGGCCTGTGCGTAGTTACACCAGACTTGATCATTCCAAGAAGTACATTCCAAGCAAGTAGCTTTCCGATAACACATGTAAGTGGTCTAAGGCGCTTCGCTGGTGACCGCTAGCCTCACACCGCTGAACCGGCACGGGTTCGAGCCCAGCTGGTCCATGTGTGGAAGTTTGTCAGTTACTTGCCGAAGGGCGGTGGTTCTCTCCGGGTACTCCGGCTTCCTCCACCAACCAAACTGACTGTCACCATATGAGTGAAACAAACTGGAGTGTGACATTAAGCCAAATCCCCGATAACACAAATAGCTTTTGCAAGAGAAACACAGTGAATGTGAATCTAATTTAGACCAAGACTGCCTGCAAGATTCGCAGCGTTTAGAATTCCCGGTGTCTTTAGACAATGTTTTTACAATGTATACTGCTTAATCTAGACTCAATTCCCGATCACAAGATAGACAAAATCTAATCTAGTCGGAGCTCTCTCAAAATACGTGCACGCAGGGTGGCTGCAGAAAGAAAAAGAAAGGGGGAAGTGTATTATGGGCGCAGGCGCAATGTAACCTATTGGCCGAGGCTCCAGAGGGTGAGAACTTTTAGTCTGCAGTAGGATCTCCATAGGAAGATAATGGCACAACAATAGCAGGTGTAGATTTGAACAATAAATTTAGAAATTTGTAATGATTTCCTGATTTTTCGGTCACACTGACCTTTGACCTCTGACCTCGACCTACATTTGGTATGCAACACATCCTTCTCCCCTAGGGCATCCACTCACCAAAAATTAGAATTGTAGATAGAAAACTGTCAATGATTTCCTGATTTTAGGCAACAGTGACCTTTGACCTCGATTTCGGTACGCGACACATCTCCACCTAGTGTATCCACTCACAAAAAATTGCAACTGTGGATAGTAAGCGTTCACAGATATAGACCGGACACTAACACTTCAGTGATTTCCTGTTTTTCAGGCCAGTGACCTTTGACCTCTGACCTAGACCTTCATTCAGGTACACGACACATCCTCGACCTTCATTTAGGTACGCGACACATAGTCTCCCCGTAGGGTATCCACTCACCAAAACTTGGAGCTGTAGATAGAAAACTGTCCCAGATACAGACCGGACACGACAGATGGACAGATGGATGAACGGACACATGGACGGAAACCGCCATCACATAATACCTTTTGGCGGGCGTATAAAAAGTAGGAAAATTAGGAAAAAAGTAGGAAAATTAGGACAAAAAGTAGGCTTGAATAGTGGTGGTGGCTTCGGCAGAGTTTCTAAAGAGCACACACATTTTGGATACACTAATAATGTTGGGACACTACACATGGATGTGGACTATGGGACAGATGAAGAGAAGGTCAAATCAATCATAAGTATCAAAGTTTTATTCATAGACAGCACATAAACATATATTAACACATGGTTGTATGGACGGTTTGTATACAGCACACATTAGATGAGGACTGAAAATATAGGATACTACATTCATAATGTACATCAGCTATTTACAAATTATCATATTGTACAGTCGTATACATGTAAATAAGGGGATATTAGGTAATTATCCTCGCATAGTCACCTAGGGAATATCAGGTAAAGATTACCTGGGTCCTCGTTGTCGGATCAAACAAGTTTGTATTCAGTCATTTTGGTCAATTTGAATTATTACAAAAGCGGATCATCATGCCGTATTATGAACATAGAATCATTCTGTACCTAAAAACACAACCACATCACTGTAGCCAACTACAGCAGAGATTTCTTCCCAGAATTTAAAATTAACTGTACATAGGCTACTGTTTTAGTATACACTGGCAAACTGAAATTGCTGTTCTACAAGACTCTGCTGATAACCCCCTCCCCCTTCTGTATCATACACCCCTCCTCCATCATACACCCTTCCCTCTCCTCATCATGCACACATAAAGACAACGTTTGGTACAAGACCTATAACTGAGAAGTTAATTGTCGAGCATGGATTAAGACAGAAAACAATAGGAGACAATTCAACTTTGAATGAAGTAGGTAATGTACCAGGATTGCTTGATCTGTGAAATTGTGTGGGCCTATAACAACCATTTCCAGTATTACAACTGTTCAACATAATCCGTGAAGTGTCACCCTGTAAATTCTAAACCTATGTTCAGGACAGTGATGAAGAAGCCTCTATTACTTTAAGCAACAAAATATTAACATTCACCACATGAAGCACTGTGAACCCTTGGCCTTGGGGGTATTTAAATAATGTGAGGCCATATCTGGTCTACTACCATAGGCATGTGTTAAGTAAGTTTGGTGAGATATGGTGGTAAACATAATTGGTGACAATGGTTACACCTGGTCACCTGGAAAAATTGCTTCAATCTCATGTTGATGGGCTAATGCTCTGTGACTGACCATATGCATGTGTGGCATAAGACTGGTGCTCCTGTAGGCAGCCAATGTCGAGATAAGGTAGAGATGGCTTAGACACAATTGCTTATATCATACGCCAAGGGGTACTCAGCACAATTGTATATATCATACACCAAGGGATACTCGGCACAATTGTATATATCATACGCCAAGGGGTACTCAACACAATTTCAACTATCGCTACAATTTTGTGCTATAATTATAAAAGGTGATATGAGGAAAGGCACACTGTGTACTGAATAGGATTTCTGGTACAGGACAGAAAACACAAACAAACAAAATACGAAAAAAATACCGAATACATACATGAGACGTACATCATCAAAAGTGGTTCTGATAAACAACTATTATGTCAATGGTTCCCTTCTTAGAAAAATAAATTCCTATACTTATTCCAGTCATTAATTCTGCCTTAGACAGAACATACATACAGAACATACATACAGAATATACCATGTATATAATGAACAAATATTATAAATAAATAAGGTTAACTTTACACAAAGCACTTGTACAAACAATTGGGACAGTCAGTTATCTAGCACAATACAATCACATCAAGGGACATAAACTCTTGTTTGGTTTAACATGTCACTGTTGTCGCATTCAACTCTATAGGACCATTTCAGCCATCAGCCTAAAACTGTATGTACCAAAAATGGCTCGCCTTGACTTTATCCTGCTGCCTTCTAAGAAGTTCTACAAAAAGATCTCGAGTCCATTACAATACAAAGCGTTGTTCTACCCAAAACTGACAATGAACGGCATTCTACTTTTTGAAACATGGACATGATAGAGAACACTAAGCTCCTATCTATAATACATGTATGCAATGGTGATTTGTTTGATAATTTGTAAGAAATCATCAAAACTGCATCAAAAGCTCAGGCCCATAACCTGATAATAGACTAACAACACAGACGTGTAAAAAATGAAATCCTCACAGATCACAGTTTGAAAGATGTGAAGGTTAGTGATAGGACGGAATAACCAGTCACGATGGCACTTGTAGTTTGTACATATCAGATCTTTTATACTTGTCACAGGCAATTCATGGGCAAAACTCACAGTAGGTTCAAAACAACAAAATCTTAAAGCTTGGTGGATGTGTAAAAAAAATCGGACGGACTTTAGTGATAGTTAAGTATAGTAGTACTGCAGTCACGTGTTTGTAAATTGAATTAGTAGAGGATGAGAGAGTGGAAGAAACAACAGTACCAATACATTTATCTGACCAGCACCTGCACACTCGCACAAAAGAATCATGAAAAGAAAATAAATATTATGATTCAGCATGTACAATGAATCTCCAGAAAATATTCCACCATAAAATGTTATTTCGTTATTTCACATCCGGATTGACATCCAGGGTTGTGATCTATCTCTGCTCAAGTTAAAACTATAGTACAATTATATAATGTGCCACAACAGTTGTTGTCACTCTGGAATGTTTCTCCAAAATTCCCCACTGCAGCTCGCTTAAGACAGATTTCAATCATAGGCTGCAAACGTCACCATGTACACTTTCCTGTCTGATAAAAGCAATGGGAGGGTGTAAATAAGGGGTGTGGCTGTAACTAAGGGGCATATCTGTAATGAAGGGGCATGTCTGTAACTGGGAGTGAGAGACATATCTGTAACTAAAAGGAATGTATGTAATCAAGAGGCATGTCTGTAACTAAGGGGTGTGTCAGGACATTCCTGTAGTCGAGGGGCATATTTGTGACAAAGGAGCATGGCTGCCTATTTTCCACATAGAAATCACGACACAAGGAGAACAATAGTCGGTGTGGGTACAATAATGAGTCTAGTCGAGCGGTTTTTCAGCAATATAAATGCCTGAACAATATAACCTTACAGGAAAGACAACCAGGCATGCCTAGGACTAATGGGCATCAGGGCTTGCTTGACCAGCATGTCTAGGACTAATGGGCATCAGGGCTTGCTTGACCGGCATGTCTAGGACTAATGGGCATCAGGGCTTGCTTGACCGGCATGAATCAGACTAAAGGGCATCAGGACTTGCTTGACCGGCATGTCTAGGGCAAATGGACATCAGGGCTTGCTTGACCAGAATGAATCAGACTAAAGGGCATCAGGGCTTGCTTGACCGGCATGTCTAGGACTAATGGACATCAGGGCTTGCTTGACCGGCATGAATCAGACTAATGGGCATCAGGGCTTGCTTGACCGGCATGTCACTGGGACTTAATGGACATCCAGGGCTTGGAAACCATGACCAGCCTGTCTAGGACTAATGGGCACCAGGGCTTGCTTGACCGGCATGTCTAGGACTAATGGACATCAGGGCTTGCTTGACCGGCATGTCTAGTACTAATGGACATCAGGGCTTGCTTGACCGGCATGTCTAGAACAAATGGACATCAGGGCTTGCTTGACCGGCATGAATCAGACTAATGGACATCAGGGCTTGCTTGACCGGCATGTCTAGGACTAATGGGCATCAGGGCTTGCTTGACCGGCATGTCTAGGACTAATGGACATCAGGGCTTGCTTGACCGGCATGTCTAGGACTAATGGACATCAGGGCTTGCTTGACCGGCATGTCTAGAACTAATGGACATCAGGGCTTGCTTGACCGGCATGAATCAGACTAATGGGCATCAGGGCTTGCTTGACAGGCATGTCTAAGACTAATGGGCATCAGGGCTTGCTTGACCAGCATGTCTAGTACTAATGGGCATCCGGGCTTGCTTGATCAGCATGTTTAGGACTAATGAGCATCAGGGTTTTGCTTTTCCATCAGAACTAATTCCTGTCAACACACCCGGCCCGCAAAATAATGTGTGAGACTCAAATTCCCATAATATTTTAGCAATCTGTATAGTAATGATAGTCTTGGATTCCTGTAGCGTTGGATTGCGAGAGCCTGTTTGGATTCCAACAAATTCGACTAAAAGCAAGGACTGAGCATGTCTGTAATTATGGTGCATGTCTGTGACTGAAGCTCCTTATCCGTAGTTATGGGGGGTCTCCTAAGGTCCATTGTACATTTCGTCGATGACGTCCTCCTCCACTTCCTCTCCATCCTCCTCCTCCTGTGATCCTCTATAACCGTTCATTTTGTTATTATTGGCTATGATACCCTGCCCCAGGGGCATGTCTAGGGCGCGGTGTATAGCCTCTATGGTCCTCATGTTCACAAAGTAAGTCAGGTTTACAGATGGTAGTTTGTTCCTCAATTCCTCCATACAGCTGTATGCCTGAAACGTCCAACAGATCATAGAATATTAGACAATCATCAATCAAATTATCAAAATCTCATCACTTTGCCATTGTCCATATCAATCCATATGAACTTGAAGTTTTACTGCTGTAAACAGACATTTCTCTTATCCTTAAACATGTAGTTATTAGATATATAGCTCAGATTTGTAACGAATGAATGAATATTTTATTCACCATACAGAGAACATATAAATAAATGGTAAATGAATCTATAGTAACTGTATAACTAGTAAAATCCAACGGGTTTGTTTTATCCCATAGTTAATGCGTGTGCCCGTGGATGGTGGGGGGGAAAAAATGCCTGCAGTAACAGAAAAATACCCCAGGGGTGGGGACATGTCGGGGTTGGAAAACCAAGATGAATTACCTCCCTTGTGTAAGAAATCTTTTCTGTTTTCAGTTATTTTATACATTGTAAAACTGTGAATATATTTTATTTCAATGAGGTATCATTATCCCAATCAACACACCATTCCTTCCAGCATATCTTAATTGTGTATATAGTTCCTCAATTAACATAAAGAGTTGGCCGTTGAGTCAAATTCGCTTGGGTAGTCTTGCAGAGCAACAACAACCAGTACGTTTGATATTTTTGCCACTTTTTCTGCTTCACCTCCATGGATAGCCATGTACACACGTTGTTTACTTTCTAATAGACTGCATCAATTATATTTGTTAATGTCCACTTTCTGGCCCATGTGGCCTACTACTGTAAAATGTGGGAGCTATGTAGGAGATATGTGAAGCGTGTGTGAGGGGTATGGCTTGCTGAAAATACCCCATGTGGTGGGGGGAATGTCATGGAAAAATGTGCATGCCCCCACCCATCCACCTGGGGTGGGGGTCCAATTGACACATGCATAATGTGTGAAGTTTTAGCAGCAAGAGTAGAACATTAATCAGACTGGTGAATAAAGATAAAGGTACTAAGTAAACTAAAGTATATGGTTATAGTAGGCATGTGTGGTGGACATAATAGTTTATATAGTCTCGTAGGTTTACACAAATTCATATTGGATGATGGCAATGTGACGAATTGATGTATATAAATATATAATCGCAAACAATGAACACAGAGAAATAATCTCCAGAGCAGCATATTGAATAGATGTTTCGTAATTTCACATGTAAGATTTTAATACAAAATGATATTAGTTAATACAATAATACTCACAGGCTTCCATTTCTCTTTACGTGCGTAGTGTTCTATAATAAATCCATAGACATCCCCTATCCTGACAGCTGTGTCTAAATGAGGTTCCTCCAATAATACCTGGCATTGTTTGACTGCCTCCTCTGGCCCTTCATCATATCCCCTGATAAAATGGTGACAGTAAAATGAATATTTTAACAAAAAGGTACATGAATCCCTCGGCCTTCAGGGTCCACAATCACTAACCTTCGGGATCCAGGACCCTAACATGCTTCCAAAATTCAAAATTGAAAACTTCACCTAACTTAAAACTCACAATCAACTCTACATGTTGGTGAAAATAAAAGTGAACAAAATATTTGATACAAAAAATTATGGCATTAAAATGAGGTGGAGCCTGGATATACCCTCTTGAGCCTGGATCCACGCAGGTTTATCTAAAACATGGCGATCAACTCTACTTGATCGAGTAATTGACTGTCTTCAAACTTCTAAATAAATATTACTGAAAACTAGGTAACATCACTTTCTAAATGACACAAATTATATTTTCTTATGTATTCAGCTATCTGAGCTGTGCCATTATGGTCATCAGAGGGGTAGTCCTAATATCCTTCTCAGGAAGAAATTAAAAACAATAGCCAAAAGTGGGCTGGATACAAAACCGAGATATGGACTGGACAAGAAATGAACATCTTCGTTCACCAAGCCAATTTCTATGCTCACGCTCTCGGAAGTTGCCTTTGTCAGACGGGCTGCCATTATTGTTCAAACGCAGCCTGTATAGCCTCATGAATATGCATGACGTATTATCCATTATCTTTCACAAGCGTGCTCTGAGACGGCGTCAGCAATTGGCTGGCATTGACATTACGTCAGTCTACAGAGGAGGCGTGTGCTGTGGTCGATTGGTTCGTAAGACGAAATCCACAATACCGATTTTGAACAATAATGGCAGCCCGTCCGACCAAGGCAAGTTCAAAGTGGGAATGTAGAAATTGGTTTGGTTGTAACAAAGATGGAAATGAAGGGCCATAAGTATTTTTTGTCTTGCCTTTAGAGAATGGCCAGATGCAGATGTCACTTTTCTGTTGTCAACTCTTCGCTCTTGAATTGGGGGGGGGGGGGAGGTGGATAAAGTTAGATGGGATAGACCCTATCAACTGTTTAGCATGAATAAGTCATGGACTGCTCATATATTTGAGATGGGAAGTTTTGTGTGCCAGCAAAGTAACACCTTCACTACCCCCTCTTATGTTTATCTCCTGAGCAGACGTATGAAAGAAGCAGAATCATTATCATAAATTATCATAAGAAAAACACCATACCTCCTGGCCATAACAAATTTTTTGATGAGCGTCATTTTATGTTTGAGAGCTGCCAGTTTCTCCTCCTGTATGGACTCGTTAGGCATCTTGGCTTTACTCAGACATTTGTACGCCTCCCCTAGTGCGCCTAACGCCTTGTCATAGTTCTGGTACTCATCAATCTCTACCTGAAAACAGTCAAATGAAAGCTCGTGTGAAACAGGGACAGAGCATTTCCCCAATTACATGTGAGCAAATACAGCAACACCTGTAACTCATTCACATGACATCAGATTGTACACCTCCTAAGGTCTGATATACCCTCTGATTTCATTGGGGTTAAATGCGGCACACATCTGTCCATCATGTAAATTAATTTCTCATAAAGAAAATATACATTCTCAAAACCTGCTCTTGCTAAAACTGTTGAATGGCTTGGCAAACACACAAATAGGACATCCTTTCAGCTACAAACCTCATATGTAGAAGGACAAATGACCATGGCAGTCATAAGACAAGGTTACCATATCTGTTCTTGTCTCATAGGCATATCTTGATGTAATAACGATATATATGACCTTCTCTGCCATATCTGCTATACTAACTATATAGAATTCTCACCTGAGCACAGGCATCATAGAAGGCAGCCAGGGAATCTAAGGCCCGCCCCTTTGTGTAAAAGCCAATGATATTCTTCATGATCTCTGGATCCTTACGCCAATCCAGTGACTGTAGGTAGTTAGCGGCCATCACATAGATTTCCTTCTGTCTCGACACGCCAGCAAAAAACACAATCTTCTCTGTGTCTCCAGATTTGAGTAATGCTTTCATGGCCTAGGCAGATAGAGTAAAAAGAATGGAATGACTGAGTGTGTCTCATGGTAATGGGACTGGGACAATAACTAACACTACACAACAAAAGAAAAGTGTTCCTTGAAGTACCGCTGCCACGAGAAAACGAATTAAAATGGTACGTTTTTCATCACTCAAATCCAATAAGTAAATAAAAATGTGAATCAAGATTTTGGCAAATTTATCAGTAACGTTTGATGTATATTACGATGAACAAAATAATCGTACCTTGAGTTTGTTCCCAGCCTGTGTGAATTTCTTGGTGGCAATGTGATACTGTCCCTGGTGCATACTGACTTCAGCAATAGCTTCCAGGATCTTGTTCCTCTCCAGAGCGTCATTCTCACCTTCCCCTTTCACCGGCGTCATCTGTTCTGCTAGCTCTTCTGTCATGACCACATGCTGCTCCATACAGATCTTCAGGGCGTCCCAGTACTGTATGATAGAGGTAATTTATATTGAATACCTTTGTACATGTATCATGTGCGAGTCCATGAACCTTTAGTTTCTGGTGAATGATCTAATGCATTATTCATGCTATTTGTTCCAGCAAACATGACCACTATGTCCATCAGTAGTCTACATGACCACTATGTCCATCAGTGGTCATTGCTAAATTGCTCATGACGTCTGTTCTAATCTCTGATGTCAAAGTGGGACCTGACCATTTTGTGTCACTACTGTAGTGAAAGAATGAAGGTACACCTGTGTCATGGGGTCTGATTCTTTGACCACTATCTCCATCAGTGGCCAATGTTATTGCTCATAGAGGCCCACTCATGGTTATTTACTACAATCAATGTGATGTCAGAGTGGGACCTGACGAGTTTGTGTCATCACTGTACTGTCAGTAGTGAAGACTGGAGGATCCAAACAAAGGTACAACTTTATCGGCACTGGGTGAATGATGTGTGTATTTATGTTCAGCTTTGTTATACAAACCTTTTTACAAAGTCCGAGCAGATCCACAGCCTTGTCATACTGTCCGTTATCTAGGAAGAAGTCAGCACATCGCTGTAAGAGAGCAGGGTCGGCCCTCTCATCCAGATCTGCTGAGATCAGCTGGAGGGCACCAAACTGTTTACTATTGAATGCCAGATCTAACGCCTTGGCAAAGTTCCCAGCCTGTTAATCATAACATGTAAAATAATGAGATATAACTTAAGGCTCACAGTCTACATAAGTGTTGTGTTTTATTACTATGATAATTCATTAATGTATATATAAACCATGAAACTTGTTAGCTACAATCAGACAACTGTAGTTCATCATATATTCTGTATATTTTATTATTCTGCCATACACAATGAGAATTACAAGGTAAGTTCAGAAGTTTACAAAACAACTGTCAACCATCGGACATGTATTTCTATAACTTGTTTTGAAGAGAAGTGATTTTACTCATAAATCTGCCATCTTTAGTTAAATAAATCAATTTTTATTCTTATTACAGATAATTTATCTAGTTCAGAACGATATTTCCAAACAACAAAAGTATCCATGCTGATTTACTTTAGTCCTAGATACCCAAGTCAGATATCCTTACCTTGTGGAAGAGCATAACAGCCTTGTCCTGCATACCGGCCCTCTGCTCAAAGAACCTGGCCGCCTCCATCATATGTTCAGGTCGACCCAATAAGGCTAGATTCATAATCTGGTCCTCAAACCCATGCTCCTATAGAGATAGATAGGTGATATATGAGAGGTGAAACTCATTCTCTAGGTACAACGGAAGTAACAGCGGATCTACACTATAAAGATTGTCTGTTCTGTCAATTGTTAGACCGTAATTTTGACCTGCACAACTGGGGGATTTTTAACATAGGGCTCATCAATGGAGCATAGCAAGTTTTTTCTATAAATCTTGGCTCGTACTTCAGATAAACTTTCAGAACTTGGCGAGTTGAAAGATAGTACATCTGTCCAAATTGTGTGTTAAAATGGGAGCTGAACTATTCATTTTGAAAGTTTGTCCCATTTATTTCTGTGTTTCTATTCCTTAAAGGTTCTACCACATCCCATATATTTACAATGCTAAATTGTTGTAAGAGATTCTATTTGACATTTAATAGTGGTTTACTGCTTTTGGCAATGGTCGAAGTTAAATAAAAACAAACTTCAAACCCTCCATTTTCACGCCTGTTTGGAAACGGCGAAGGCTGTGACCTGCTGACTCATGATGTCAGAGTCTGATTACGATCGTTCGTAGCGAGCAATCGTAGCGAACGTTCTAGACAACATTCCCATTGTAACACCAACAATGTCACAAAGCTAAAACTTAATGCCTTTTATGACGTCATGATGATGTTATCATTCCCAATTGTTATGCAAAGCACGCCACAAAAGGACGACCGACATAACTAGCGGATATTATACGACGTGATCGTAATCAGACTATGACGTCATGGGTCAGAGGTTACAGCTTCATTATGTTTTTCACCATATCTGTTTTATTACGTTAAAAAATCCACTTTTATGTCATTTTTTGTAGACAAAAATATCAACTTATTTTTTGCATAGCTTCTCTGTATGTTTTCATGCAGTATGCAGGGGGTATTTGGTAGAACCTTTAACCAATGACAATTGGTTTTGAGGACCACAGGGCACTTACCTTACACAATCTGATAGCATTACCATAGGCCTGGGCTCTGGTGAAGAAATGAATGGCCTCCTTAAACTGCTCATGGTTCTCCAACTGTCGTGCTAGGTGATAGCAGGCTGCTTGGTCACCCGTCTCATTACAGATGTCTGCAGCCTGGAGGTAACACAGAAATAATGATAACAAACCGAGTAGCTAAGGCCTGGTACACACGAGCCAGTTTTCCTTGACCAGCAAGATAAAATTTTTAGAAGACTGTTACGGCCATTCACCATATCCTGCTCTATTATATGGTCATCGTCTATAATACAAGCTTGTGAGCAAGCTAATGGCTACTACAGACTACCATAGATTTGGTCTCCTGGTCATGGAAAACTGACTTGTGTGTACCAGGCCTAACAGTCCCCCCGTCTGAAACCACGCTCTACATTCAATACTTGAATTATCTCGACAAGGGTCTTTAGTTAACTCAGCATAATATCCAGACATGGCAGCACTGTGTAGAAATATTAAAGTTACAGTGGGAATGGTTTCCCAAACAGGTGTTCAAATTTGCACTTTTGTGACTCTTGAAAGCCCCACTCTAAACATGGAGAGATGGGAGAAGTGTTTTAGTTACCTTTTCTATGTTACCACAGTAACAGTAGACTCTGACCAGGGATAGATAGTCCTGACCGGCCTCATAGAACTGTAAAGCTGCTTCCATCTCCCCTGTACTCTCCAGGTACTGCGCCCACCATTTACGCAGGGACCTGCACAGAACAGGCAGAGTAGAAATAACTAGGCTGTAGAATGGTCTTATCAATCACTAGTATTGCACATTTTAATAACCTTGGACTATATCCTACTGTTCTCAGTCAACATGGTCAAGCTTGGCTATTGGATTATTTGTAATAACATGTATAATATGAAGTGGCAAACGTTCAATAGTTGATAGAGAATGGAAATAAGTTCAATAAGACCTGCTGGAACTAATTTCTTGTATACAACATATATCATGACGGAGAGTTATTATACTGCAATATTATCCACACTGTATTTAAGCTGAAACAACACATACATAATGTTAAGACAGCTTTGTGCAAACACACCACCTTGAAAATATTCTTTAATGCAGAGATTGAAGATGATCGTTCAGAAAAATAGGAAGATAATTATACAATCCCAGCACTTTAGATGAGGGTTCAGGTAAGCTCTGGGATTCTAGGTGGTCGTAGCCACATTCTGGCCAATTTCTGGCAAACAAATTTACAACTGACCACTCACATTTAGGTACTCTTATATATTCCAATCTTTCAACACTATTGAGCACCCTCACTAGTGTATGAATATGAGAAAAGTACATGTGCATTCAACGTAAAAGATCTACTCTTGTTTCATATTGCTCACATAGTAACAATCATGAGATCCACACTGCTCAGCTTCTGTACCCTAACAGATCACACTGTCTGCATACTTTGACCACCTTACTTCGGAAACAGTGTGCAATGCATCCCTGTCAGGAGATTTTGTTGACAAAGCAGAAACTATTGTTTTTTTATTGAATTAAACATAATCTATAGGTAATTATGAGTACAGAATTTGTATTCGATGTTCGAATTCATTGTCAAAGAATAGCAACAACAACATATACGGTTTGGGACTACAGAAGTGAGGGAGTATGATTTAATATCGCTTTTAACGATCTTTCAGTCATATTATGAGTTAAGAAAAAAACAGAAATCTTGACAAATCCAATCTCTGATAGAAATACTGGTCTGTCAGTTACTTACGCATCCCTGCTCTTCATGATGTAAGCCTCTAAGGAATCTGGTTCATCAAACAACATCCTGGGTACTTCAAACCGGTGAGTGTCAGACTTCTCCTCATCATCATCATGATAAGTACGGACAGGCATGATCCTACTGTGAACATCCCATGTACTGCTACATCATGTTAGGGATTTTAAAAGCACATTTTCTTCTATAAAAAAATTGCATGTGTTTACAACCAACATTTTTAAACCATTTATAAGAAATATTTTGTTTGATGTTTACTAGTTATGTCTAATTATCAACTGAAGTTCTGAATAGTCATGATAGTGCCTTGGTTTTGGGCTATTATTACAGTCACAGTCTTACTTTGGTATGGCCCCATTCACTTCCCCTTTGGCCTCCAGATGTTTTGCATAGTTATAGTATGTGGTACGCAGGTGGATTCTGTCATACATTTCGGCTGTCTCCATAGCCTGCATAAACAGAAAATACATTCATTAAATTATTTGGGAGCGATCAAGGCATGCAGGGTTAGATGCAGGATTTTCGCCAAAGTCCTTGTTTGAAAATAGCTTGGTCGTTATTTGAAAAAACTTTTCTAAAGTTTTCTAAAATAAAGTCATTTTATTTTGTGGAAAAATGGTCATTTTATTTTATAGTTGTGTTCTTTTTAAGGACGCTGTGAGACCCTGTATCTAACTCTGGGGCCATGGTACATGTCCTTCCAAACTTGAAGGATATCTCACATATTACATCAAAGCCTGTCTCAATGGTGCAAATTCAAATTCAAAACTAATTGCTACAAAAAGTGTTCAGTATAATGAAGAGTCAACTACAATATCAGGCCTCGAAATTTGGCGCGAACGAAACGATCGTTCGCGTGTCGGTTACGCAAATCCGAAATGGCCAGAACGAAAAATCGATTACGTGAATGCGCTTCTTGGACATATGTTCTGGTAACAAAAGTCCCAACCTGTTCTCTGTCTGTCCACTGTGCAAACTTTAACCACATGACTTGTGTCTTTCAGCATGTTTTAAAAGCGAAACTAAGTCGCAAACTCGGCCCTGTCTGTATTAAATTTGTAGACAACCACGTGGCAGGCGTCCGTCTCTCAGCTTGCACAGACTGTTTTGTCTATCCTGGGTTCAGGGCCGGCATACTATTATGTAATAAACCAATAGCCGCCAGGAAACAGCTTTATCAAACTTGAACGAGTTGAAGGGTTACCCGCAAGCCTCCTCGCTCCAAGGTTGTTGCTCCGTGGGACGCTCTTCACAGAGCTAGCAGCAGAGGCGGCAGGCGGAGCTTCTCTTGGAGCGCGGAGCTTGCGGTTAACACTCGTTGTCACTTCCGCCATCTCTAAATTTGCAGGCGGCGTGTTCAACTTCTCTTTTCAATCAGGATTTTAATGGAATTACAATGAAATGGCAAAGGAATTATACAGCCAGAGTCACAATAGCCAACCCAGAATGGTGGAAGCGATTTACGTGTGCAATCCCATTCCCGTATGTTAACTCATTTGTCTGTTCAGTCGCTGCCCACGTGCTGTGGACAGTCTTTTTTTTTCACTCGTTGACGGTACACTGACTGTTGTAATTACGTAACCGCTTTGCGAAACCAATTGGTTACGTAAAAATTAACATCGTAACCGAACAATAGGTTACGCAAACCAAATTTACCGTAACCGATTTTTCGGTTACGTCAATGAACCAATTTTCGAGGCCTGAATATCGTAAATGACAATCACAGGGAGTTTAGTCAGCATGAATTGAGCTATTACCTTTCCCCATTGTCCACAATTCTGGTAGAACTGATTCAGTAAGTCGTATCTCTTACAATTCTTGAGCAACCTCTCAGCATCTTCCTAGGGGGGCAAAATGAAAGCAATTGAAATTTGATTACATTCATAACATATCCAGGAGAAATTAAGTGTCTTGGAGTTCTCCATTTGTGTAGCTCTCAATTTGTCACTACATCACCACTCAGCAGGATTCTTCAGTAGGAGACCAGATAGGATTGTGATTGGCTGTATACTGAATCTACGACCAACCGAACATTCCATACTACAGTCTATACTGAAGCTGCAACAGCAGCTCAGATTGGCTACATTCTCATCTCGTGACAACATAGTTTGGAAATAACAAGCTGTATGATGAGAAGACCAAGTTAGGTGGATGTATATGTATATGAATGATTCATTTATTGCTCACAGTTTATCCACTAAACCTGTTCTCTACCAACAGCTAGTTATTTACACAGTATGTTGTAACACAGTGGGCTACAAGACCTGTGCATAACAACATGAATCACTGATTCACATGTGTTCTTACTGTATTTAGTATTTACATAATATCTGTGATATATAAGAAGGCATGAAGTTAAGATTTGGGTCAGACCTGGTTAGAAAGCTACACTTTACTCGTGTTGTTTTTGTGCTTATAAATCAGCTGATGACAATCGTTGCTGGTTAACTTTAAAGAGATGGTTTAAATCTAGATGTTAACTCTTGACGCAACATTTACACTGTAAATCACTTGTTATGGGGTAGAATGCAAAAGTGACATTCAGTTTGAGAACACTTTTCAGGCTAAATGTGTTTAAGTTTTAAACACATTGGTATAATCATGTAGGCATTTAGGTTATGAACACAAAGGTGTTAGTGTTTTAAACCTAAACACCAAGATGTTTAAACCCAAAACAAGTTTAGGCTGAAATATGTTCTCATACTGAACCTCACTTTTAGCATTCTAACCTTAAACATATGAGTTACAGTGTATAAAAGACATCACTTGTCAAGAGTATAATTATTGTGTAAGTTATTCGAATTGATGACTCTTCTGCTCTAGGCCTTTGTACAGCTTGTATTGCAGGCAGTATTACATGATTACATTGGAACCAACTACTTACATGGAGACCCAATTGTACCGCTAACATGGCCACTCTAGCATCCAGCTCCGGTTCTTTCATTGCCTCTCTCAGGGCCTTGGCCCCACGTGCGTGACCCATGTTCCCCAGGCAGACGCTGGCCACGTCAAGGCGTCGGCTCTTCACGCACATCTTAGCCATGTTCTCCCAGACAGACTCACTGTAAGTGATCAAGTAGAAGACATAAAGATGGAAGTCCCATAAACAGCATTAATTAAACATAACATCACTTCATAGATAGATACATGTAGTTTACTTGAAACTTCAATTATCCACTAACATCTTCTTGTTTATGACATACCTCCTGATAAGTTTGATGGCCTTGAAGGCCTCGTCCATGTTCCCTATGGCCAGGTAATAGCTGAAGTTCATCATGGCATCGCGAGTTAGCTTGTCGCTACTCTCCAGTCCCACAAAATCACGCATCACTTTACGTGACACCATTTTGGGGAAGAAAACTGGGGCTGCAGTGATGCTATTGTACATATTTTCATTTTTCTCTGGTGGCGGGGGCTCACTGGTATCTTCAGACTGGAAAAAAAACATTGGTAGTGTTACAAGAAGCTGTTTGATAGGGTTATAAGAAGTTGTGTTCTGGCCTGAATGAATGTTGAAGTATATGTGAATCAGTTTATGATATTAAGAGACAAACAGAACAATATTATACTGGTGACAGCATTGTGAAGCCACTGTAATGTTAACTGTGTAAAATGAACATCAGATATGAAGAAAGACATGAATGAACTCATTCAGTTCAAAAGGCATCAAGTTTTGGAGAGGAGTTCTGTTTACGTAACTCCAGTAGTAATTAATACTAAATCTATAGATTATAAACTGAAAACAGAACACTCACTCCAGCATATCACAAAATGGTTATGATGAACAACTGGGCTAACTACTTGAACTACATGCATCTGAAGAGTTGGACATTGCTCTTCTCAATTTTTCAATTCACTGAATAATGACCTCCCCCCTCCCCCTCCCCCTCCATCTACTTCCTCCACCTCACCCACCAAATGACTAGAAGCTATCCCCAAGGTTGACATGGTTGTGGAGGATATAACAGCACGATTATTAGGCAGATGTACCTGTGTAAGAATTATGTAGTGGACTGGTACTATTGAAATCCTAGGGAATACAGTTCCCTTGTCAAACAAAATCTGGATAACTTTAGGCTTCCTTAGTATTATCCAATATCATGATAATGATATATAAGCATGCAGGGTGGACAAAGACATTCAGGTGTTATTCTGTGGAAAGGAGAATTGACTATAGTTGCCAACATTATGGCTACTTCACCCTTATTGAGCCAGTTAATAAGGTATGCAATGTACTCGGCCAAAGATTACATAAACAATGACGTCCAATGTGGCGCCCAAACTGGATTTACAGGAAATCTAAGCCCCAAACAGAATAGAAATTTTCTCTAGATGAAAGCAGTATCATGTGGAAATTTGAACCGATAACATGATGATAGCAAGGCAATGTGGATTAATAGCAGTCAGGCTGCTCTATCAGAGATGTGCTAGTTTAGAAGCTGTTAACTGGTAATAATTAACAATGGCCAACAGACTTTCTCACATCACAGCGGGCAAAAGCACTGTGATACACCCATGTGATACAAAACCTGTATCACACTCTTACAGCTTGCTATTATATTTTTGGTTATTTTTCAACATTATTTTGATGTGAGAAATAAATTATAACACTCGTGGTCATTTATTTGATATTTATCACACTCGTTTGATAAAACCCATATGAAACTCGCTGAAGCTCGTTTCATACGGGTTTATCAAACTCGTGTGATAAAAATCAAATAAATGACCACTCATAGTGATAATCTATATGTATCTGTTCATAGTACATCTGATGATCATACTAATGCTTGTTCAACATACACAGATGAGACAATCTAAAAGATAACATGCTGGCAAGTTGCGTAATTTATTCGACTTCTATACAGCTAGGTACATGTAAATCTACAACATATAAAATGTGGTATTAAGGTATGTTAATCAGTTTATCTCTAGATACTTGTACCTGATGATTTCCTGGCTGCAATGTGAGAGATAACAATATCTGTTAATGCCATCAGACTTAATGTGTGAATATGATTATGGTCACTCATCTTTGACAGGAATCTGGTCCATAGCCAGATGTATCTGTGGTGTAAATTTGGGAAGGCTCTCTATAATCAGTCAAGAGATATTGTTTATAGAAACAGACAAAAATCTGAGCTATAGGCCATGTAAACATATTTAAAAGAAAGAAATATTTACGTGGAGTATAGGTCAGGAGTTATCTATTTCTATAATCAACGAAGCCACATACGAGTCTCAAACAGTATATCAAGAGATACTGTGTTAACACAGATGATAGATAAAACAGGTGGAAGATGCCAAGGACCACATTGGCCAAATAAGATGAGGGGTAAAAATCAAAGAATCTGGACAAAGGATAAAGATCTAGGGCATAGAGACTAACCTTCCTGAGGAAGTAGTGGTAGGGCACCTCGACGCCCAATAGGGAGATGTAGACAGGGTCCATGGAGTAACTATCCTGTATAAGGAGACCATTCTCTGAGCTGAACAGGGACACCACCATCACCTCCACCTGTAACAACAACAATGGCAACATGAATTGCAGGCAAGCACCTAAAAGGTGCGTGGACCCCTAGCCTGTTTTTTTTTAGTCAAGTAGGATCAGGGCTGCATCTAGAGCCAGTTTAGTTTTGGAAATCATATGGGCACCCAAAACTCAAATGAAACAAAAAACGAAAGTGTTGTTTTTGTTCAATTTGAAAAGATTTCTGAAGGAAATACTCCTAGAAAAAGCTTCTGAAAGCCTCAATATCGATCCGATTGCATAGCTGGGTATTGAATTTCATGTTAATAAACCTTTGTTTTGTGATTGATCACAGGCTCTTTGCGCCGAAATTCACTTTAAAAAATTGGACCCTCAATAATGAATTACGAAAAGGAACTGGGAGTTTGGGATCGGAACCTGCAAAAAATCCCTGGATACCGTATATAACAGACTTCGGTTTCACGTGAGTGATGTGCTGGGATTACAGCATGCAAGGAAGTGTAGCTTTATCAGTGGCAATTTATGCATTGCACAAGTGTGATAACAAGTAAACACACTTATTGACACAGGCCAACCCGTATCATTATTTGGGGGGGGGGGGGGAGCTCCAGGTATGCAAACTGATTCAAAATTGCACACAGTCAGGCTAAAAATGGGCTCTCCTAATCACTCGTTTTACATAATTTCCAAGGTACAGTAACATGTTTGGTGACAAAAATTGAAGCATTATGTTGTACCAGTTAAATGCGTGGACACAAATATGGTTCATGCAAAAGTTTTAGAATAAATCATATGATGTAGAATAGAATGATTTAATAGCAAAATTTAAGAAAAATGTTGTCCTTCATTCAATAATAATCATGAATGGACCAGGCTTTCTTGTATCAGGGAACCTTCAAAATTCACAACGAAACATGCAACCAAGGGTTCCCGATGGGCATAGATAACAGTGCAAAAGCTAAGCCATCAATAAATTAAAAAATTTAAAAAAATAAAAAATCATGAAATTATCATAGCCATCTGAAAATCTAATCATTTCATCTGTCAACATTCAGGAAGCTCTCACCAAATTTTGGGCAGGCCCGACTTGATAGATCTGCAGACATTCAGCGGACAAGAACATGTTGATGGGCATAGATAACAGTGCAGAAGCTAAGCCATCAATAAATAATAATTTTTTTTTTAAAAAAATCATGACATCATCATAGCCATCTGAAAATCTAATCATTTCATCTGTCAACATTCAGGAAGCTCTCACCAAAGTTTGGTCAGACCCGACTTCATAGATCTGCAGATATTCAGCGGACAAGAACATGTTGATGGGCATAGATAACAGTGCAAAAGCTACGCCATCAATAAATAATAAAAAAAATAATTAAAAATCATGACATCATCATAGCCATCTGAAAATCTAATCATTTCATCTGTCAACATTCAGGAAGCTCTCACCAAAGTTTGGTCAGGCCCGACTTCATAGATCTGAAGATATTTAGCGGACAAGAAAATGTTGATGGACGGACGCTAGGACGGACGGACGCTAGGACGGACGGACGTACGTACATGGCAACGACAAGACCCCACAGCCCTATGGGCTGAGGGGTAAAAATGACAATATGAGACATTCCTTTATCAGTGTTAGAATGTAGATTTTCAAATTCTTCCAACAATTTGCGAGTGAAGTTGTGTAAAGCTGCCTGGCTCCAGGACATACCCAGATGTTGGTAATACAAATCACACCCTCAGCCAGCAGACAGCGTTTAAGACCTGAACTTAATGTTGCTGTAAAGGAAGCTGTACTTACCGGTCCCTCCTCCACGGCCCTGGTCAGGGATGGTACTTTCTTTCTCTCTTCTTTCTCTCCGCTTTTCTCCACTGCCTGTGGTAATATCATAGCCTCACAGACTATAAGCTTGGGCTCCTGTGGGTCCCAGGAGTGGGAGACAGGGTAACGCCCTGCTATGTCCTTAGCTGCCTGATTCTTCCCCCTGTTAGTACGCACAATTATCTTCATTAATATCATCATCATAACATTTAGACATTGCCCGAGTCGTGGAGCGAAGTTCGTCTACCTTTACAGAGGTGGAATTGCAGGACTTTCCATGACCTTTATGTCAAACTTCCAGGACATTTCCATGACTTCTTCATCTTACTTTGATCACCTCAACAAATGCCGGTGAAGAACCATGTACTGTCCTTTGGCAAACACTGCAACAGGTCTCGGATGACGTGTCGTCTCTCCACACCCTAGCCAATATCTATATTCTTGTCCCGAGAAAGCCACTCATCGTTAAATTTGCACTTTTCTGGTATTTCTGATGGTTTCGGGAGAGTGGCAAGTTGTCCTACATATTCCGACTTAAGAAATTTTTAACTATCCCGTTCTTAAGTGATGCTTTTGTCACTCTAACTTGCAGGTGCATTGTGGAATATTATGGAAATTCCCCAAACCAGGCGTAATCTCCCTTAACGTGTAAACCATGTGTTCAGCAGACTAGCAAGAGTATTCTCTCCTGTCAGTCAGAACAATGAAGAGCCTGTTTGTTCATGGTCCAGTATAATTTCACTTTTCCCTATCTCTTAACCCAGGAGACTATTTTTGAACTGGTGATAGCTAGCATAATTTTACACATACGATAATTCCTCTAATAAATCGATCACCGGAAGTGATATTTGAGGTATTAAAAATGAGGGGTGATCGATTTATTGCAACTGAGTGAAAGCGGTGATTCGCAAAAGTCGGAGAAATGTATCTTGAATCATCAAGTACCCAGTTTCCGATAGCATGACTTGTGACAACAGTGTCTGAGATTGTACAGGTGATTCTTTTCAAATTGTACTTACATAGGATGTGATTCAATACAATCCAGCTAATTGCAGTTTTAATGCTCCAGCATCAGCAGAATAAATACCGTGTTATCAAACACGATCTAGTTCAAACGGTCGGTGGTCTCTTGCCAACTGCTTGCTTAAAACTTGCTCTAAGGAAGGGGAGACTACTGTCAATAAATGATTCTGATTCTCCCTTACAAATGGGATTGACTGAAAATTGAGGGTGATTGAACTATTACAACTTCCGATCGTATTTTTCTTCAAAAATCGGGGGTGATCGATTTCCGATAGGGTAATCGATTTATTAGAGGAATTACTGTAATGTACTATATTTTCCCAGTCTTCAGAGATAGTGTCTTTTTGAAACACAGTATATATTTTAAAACCACACGCAAAGTACTTAATATCTTTTATATCCAAGTGATGTTTTAATTTTGGTTGGTTCTTTTTTAAAGCAAACTCAATGGCCTGGCCTACGTCATCCAACTTAGGATGGGAGGCCACAAATTCAAAATTTGATTGATTGATAGTGTCATTATGCTTGAATACTGGAAAAATATAGTACATATCCATACAATTATGCCCGCTATCACCAGTTTAAGATAGTCTCCTGGGTTAAAAGATAGGGGAAAGTGAAATTATACAACCCAGAAGCTGATCAGCTGAAGTCACTGGTCCATGAACAGTCAGATTCTTCTTTGTTCTCTCAATAATGTGCAACTGAGCCATTATGTGAACTGACTGTGCCCCCCCCCCCCCCCCAACCATCAGACCACCATCACTGACCTTTCCTCATCATTAAGATCTCCTGGTATTTCATCCCCATCCCCTGAGCCTGGGTTGAGATAATCATCCTGCTCACCGCGCCCACTCTCAAAGTTGAAGTACTGTACCGAGTCCATCTCCAGGTCCCAGAAATATAGTTTGGTGTCTGGTTCACCATCAGTCTGCAAAGAAAGACAGCTTGTATGATACCAGACATGAATAATAAAACCATGATACAGCGTAATGTGGTGTTCTGTAGGTATTATAGTCTTGACTGGGAGAGAGGAGACATAAAAGAGTCTCACTGATGTTATCGACTTGAATACAGACTCAGTACCAGGGGGAGAAGACGCCGGGAGAGGAGAGGGTGGGGGTTGAGGAAACAATACAGTCTGACTAACCTTGTCAACTTCAATACTCAGTAGAGAGAGAGAGAGAGAGGGGCGGGGGGATTTGATAACAAGCAATACAGTCAGCACTTTGAGTGTGAGGGGTTGGGAGAGGTGGAGTGAAGAGGAGATATAAATACAATCTGGTTACTCACCTTCCTGACTTGTATACTGACTCTAGTGCCAGTACAGTTACACTTGGCAGATATTATGGAACCAAATCCCGGAATGAGCTCACCAACTGACTTGGGATTACTGTGGGCTTTGGCTTCCCTTGAGATGAACAGAAAACAGACAAACTCAGCGAGGGGAATAGTCATGAATCTGACAATGGTACAGAAGACAATATCAGGCAGGCGTCAACTGGATTCTATAACGTCTGAACAGGGAACGTCCCAAAGCAATGAAAGTTTTCAGACAAAGATGTTACACTACATAGAGCATCTGGATATTTTTTTTACATAATTTAACAAAACAATGCATTGAGCCACCTGTAGATGGTGGGTACAGTAATTCCCCTAAGAATTCGATCACTGAAAGTACAGCAAATATGGCTTATATCATGGAAATATTCTCAGCTACAAAGTGTCATATTTTGTCATTATATGGCTTTTCTTCAATTTGAATGAAGAATGGGAATGTTACTTTTTCTCGGTGTTTGAATAACAGAGTTGAAAAGTGAACTTCCAGTGATTGAATTAGTAGGGGAATTACCGTAGTTCAGATGATTGTTGGACAAACTTGCAGTATAACAAGCTGAGTAGCTAGCATGACCCCTGCAGGGTAGCTTGTCTGAAAGGGCATGTTACCATCTGTAGTGAACTTTGCATAACAGTTGATATGAGACAGCAATAACTGTGTTAAAAATGGCAGCCATCTTGGATTAAGCAGCTCGGTGAAAATCAATACCAACCGCCGCCTCACTGATGTGAAGTGACTTGTCAAGTTTGAAGTTGATCAGTTGAATCGTTCTCAAGATCCGCATTCAGAACATGGACAGATACAAAATGGATGTCAGAAATCCAAGGTGGCCGATGGCAGCCATCTTGGATTATGCAGCTCGGTGAAAATCAATACCAACCGCCATCTCACTGATGTGAAGTGAGTTCACAAGTGTGAAGTCGATCAGTCGAATTGTTCTCAAGATAAATGGGTGGGACGGACAAATCAAGATGGGTGACAACAGGCATCTTGGATTACTCAGCTCACATATGTGAAGTGACTTTTCAAGCTGAATTGTTCTCAAGGTATCCAGTTCACAACTTGAGTGGGACAGACAATTCAAGACGGCTGATGGCAGCCATCTTGAATTATGCAGCTCAGTGAAATTAAATATCAACTGCCGTCAAGTTTGAAGTTGATCAGTTGAATTGTTCTCAAGATATCATGTGTACAACAAAGATGGCTATTATACGGGTCTGCGAAATCCAAAATGGCTGATCTCGGTGAAAATCAATACCAACTGCTGCCTCACTGATGTGAACCGAGTCCCCAAGTTTGAAGTCGATCGGTTGGATTGTTCTCGAGATATCATGTTTACAACAGGGTGGGATGGATGGAAGGACGAATGGAAAGTAGCCTTTCCAAGTCCGCCATCCCACTTCATGGAGGGGGGCAAAGATATGCCAGCTATCACCCATTCAAAATATTCTCCTGGGTTAAAGATAAGGCAAAGTGAAAATATACAAACCAGCAGCTGATCAGGTGAAATCATAGGTCACTGTGCAGACAGGCTCTTCTTTGGTCTCTTAATAATGTGAAAAAGTAGGATTGAATTCTCACCTCCTAGAGAGATCGTAGATCTTGAGGACCCCGTTAGCTGTGGCTATGACTAGGAAATTACCGCATATATCTGTACTGATAGGGTCTCCCTCTATCTCACTGAATGTCAGCAGCTGTTTGACTGTCCCCTACAAGTATCACCAAGAAAAGTATTGTGATGTTGAATGTCTGTCTTACTCATTCAAATTAATGTTTATTACATCATATCATGACCTGTAAGCTGTAATCAGGACACTGTGTCAGGATACATGGGATAACACTCATCAGTTCTTCAAAAGCTGTGTTTAGAAACTAATTTGGTAGAGCAATATGCTACATCTAGATGCAGAGTCTTACATGATTCAGTGATATACCCACTTATTTTAAGTTTACAGTGTCGGTAATGACCTACGTTTGTATATTGACATTTGTTAGAAGATGACCAAGAACGTTTCGTAACCCAAATAAATCCCAGCTGAGGTAGTCTTATTCAGTATTCAGTAAACAAACAATGCCTTTCAATTGTTAACTACAAAATATTTTTCTCCCTTCAATGTGTTATTCCTCTATTTTTTACTGAAGGTTAAATGGGAAATTCGCCCCTTTTCCTTCTTTCCAAATAAACAAGCCGAGTAGCTAGCAGGTCCTCCGCCAAGTAGCCTGTTTGAGAGCGTACAGCATATATGCTTCCAATATCTTCTTAAATATAACTTGGAAAGTGGATATGTGTATGTGGACAAAGACGTTTATCTGAAATTGTTGAGACAAGTTAAGGAGGTTTGTGAAGCAGTAATGTGTAGTGCAACACTGGAATGTAAGCCTGTAGTTGTATATGGCTTTGTGGATGGTGAGGTTTATAAATTTGAAGAAAACCAATCAATGTGTGGATCGTGGAATATCGCACAGTCGAGATAATTCAGCATCAAAATAACCGTATATGAGGTAGTTTGGCTCACATCATGGATTTTGTGTTCACATTATACGAGCTGGGTAAATTGATTTGTAGATTTAAGGGAGAAATAATAAATGAGTAGGTTGGTGGATTTTATACATCTAGACTGTTACTTACTGATTAGAAGATGGCCAATGGCAGACATATTGGATTACATACTACCTCAATGAAAATCAATACCAATGGCCATCTAACTGATGTGAAGAATCTTCTCAAGTTCGAAGTCAATCGGACCAATTGTTCTCACAATACCACGTTCACAAGATGTGGGACAGACCGAATCCAATATGGTCAATGGCAGCCATCTTGGATTACACACTACCACAATGAAAATCAATACCAATGGCCATGTAACTGATGTGAAGCATCTTCTCAAGTTTGAAGTCAATCGGACCAATTGTTCTCAAGATACCGCATTCACAAGATGCAGGATGAATGGAATCTAAGATGGTCAATGTTATCCATCTTGGATTACATACTATCTCAATGAAGATCAATACCAATGGCCATCTAACTGATGTGAAGCACCTTCTCAAGTTTGAAGTCATCGGACGAATTGTTCTCAAGATATCGTGTTTACAAGATGCAGGATGGACGGAATCCAAGATGGTCAATGGTGCAGCCATCTTGGATTATCTACCTCAGTGAAAATCAATACCAATGACCGTCCAACTGATGTGAATCACCTCCTCGAGATTGAAGTCAGCTGTTCGAGTTGTTCTCAAGATATTGTGTTCACAAGATGCGGGACGGACGGAATCCAAGATTGTCAATGGCAACCGTCTTGGATTACAAACTACCTCAATGAAAATCAATACCAATGGCCGGCTAACTGATGTGAAGCACCTTCTCGAGTTTGAAGTCGATTGGCCAAATTGTTCTCATGATATCGCGTTCACAAGATGCAGGACGGATGGAATCCAATATGGTCAATGGCAGCCATCTTGGATTACATACCTCAGCGAAAATCAATACCAATGGCCGTCTAACTGATGTGAAGCACCTTCTCAAGTTTGAAGTCGATTGGTCGAATTGTTCTCGAGATACCGCATTCACAAGATGTGGGACAGATGGATTAGCATTTCAAAAAAAAAAAAAAAATTGAGACAATTTCACAAGCCCACCATTCCACACAAAATTAGTATAGTATTGAAGAGTGGTGAAAAGAAGGTTCCCAGCCAATGAACAGTCCTACCTGAAAGGTTCTCACTTGAACTTTGCCTGGTTCTACTGTGTATACATTCTGTTCATACATAGACAGACTTGTGGACTCTGTAGCAAAGGCTCCTGGATGATGTCAAAATAGAATAGTTATATGATATCCACAAAATCCATTCACAAGTCATCTGAACCTTAAGGGTACTGAGCCCTCCTGCGGACACTTTCACACACCCTCTAAAATTTGTCTTCATACAGCTAGAAGTATGCCTCATGGCCATGGTAATGTATATATTTGTTGAAAGTGCATTTAATAAGGATTCCAAATATATATATTTGTTCACTGTAAAGCAGTGGGTTGCTGAGATATTCCGATTTAAGAAAACAAATTTTAAATTTACTTTTATAAATGCTATTTTTAAAAAAGTATTCAACTTATCATAACTTACATTATTATTTCCTGTAGAAGTCAACTCCAACAGGAAATCTGTGTCTCAGTTTTATCAATTTTGGTTCTCATTCTATTGACATTTAATGCAATATTTCTTTACAAAATCGAGCAACTCGCAGTTTTGTACTTTGAAGTTGAATTAAATGACAAATTTCACCAGAATTTGAAATATGCTCAACAGAAAATTTCCGATTTTCAAATATCCCAACTGAGCGCTTTTAGTAAAATATCATTCTACATGTAGCTGGAATAAATGTTCAATATCCAATCTGAATTCAGAATATCCTGTAATGCTTTTTATACAGGATTTGAGGGTGTAAAATGATAGACATGATAGAAGGGAGAACTTACCTACAGCTTTGATGAGAACCTTGTCTGTAGAGTATTCATATACATTCACTTTTTTACCATTCCACACAGCTAAAGCTTCCTGTCAAATATACAAGTATGTCATACATATACAATTTCAACTGACGGTCAATCAGCAAAATATCAAAATAACATTAACTGTTTCATACCAAAGGAATTTTAATGTTTCAGTCACATCCCGATGACCCAGTTACATTATCCGGACACCGGGCGAGGAAGATACAGGTTTATTTTTTACATCTTTGGTACGATGACTCTTCCTGAGAATGCACCTGAGACTTAGTACTTGGGAGGGGAGTGCTCTACCACAAGGCCACCAGTGTGGTGAACAGAGTGATGAATGATATTCATCAGTTTTTATATTTATGTCATCGTTGCTGGCCTAACTTGACATTTTATCTGGTCTTAGTGTGTGAAAATTTGGACCACAAAATTTTACCATTACAACTACTCTCTCCTGATATATAATCCAGGTACTGGAGAATTCCTCACCTTTGTGGTGTAAACACCTTTAACCTGCATCTCAGTCTTCAGATCATGATGATTCCCTGTGTCAAATATGTCAATGATCAGGTTACTGGGGCCCATCTGAACCACAGAGGTCTGAAATATAAATTCATATTCACTGAGTTCCATCACACAATGTTTGATAACCTGTCAGAGCTTCTAACTCACAACAAAGATTTGAGAAGATATTCAAAGACCGGAGAGCTCTGTCCACTTTTCACCATATCATGGATAGACGTTCAATGACAGTTGAATGTATAGTTTGCTCCAGGAACTAGTGTGGACAAACAGATACACACACAGACTGAAAAACCACATTCCCTACACTGTGAGAGTGATGAACTTGGAACATTATCGACTGCTTACATGTACTAGATGTTCTCGGAAATATAGCTGTTTGAAGTTAGGTTGTAGTGATTTTGAAGGCTATGTTTAAAATCAGCAAAATACATCCTTCCCTATTACACAGCAGATATTTTCATAATTTGCACAGCATAAACCCTCAACATCAACATAAGATAAATCACTTTACGAAATATGTGGTGAGTATAACCACAGCAATTTTATTTTTTGTTTCACAAGCAGATTTTATTTATTTCCAAGATTGAAGGGGATAATAATAATAGAAGTACAACTGAACCAGGCAAGCGGAAACTCATCCAACTGCTGAAAGAAAGTGGTGAACTTAGGCCATTCAAATATGAAAGTTTGTTTCTCAAGGAGATTGTTGAAATCTTCATGAGGCATTTTATTTTATCTTTTATTTACTTCTTTTGGTTTGGAGGAAACGCAATACCTGAGGACTATTTTTTATCACGATTTTATCTTCTACACGTATGGATAATATATTATGGATGTATATCTCTATAAAGTAGATTATCATTTGTCTTTTTTCTGCATAGAAAACTGTTGAATATCACAGCAGTTAATTTTATTTTTGAGCATTTGAAGGCCCCATAACAGTAACCAGCAATGGTAAAAAAAATATAATTGGAAGAAAATTGTATGGCGAATTAATAAACTTATTAATATATTTATACTTCAGGTCCGAATAGCAGATGATCATGTAATAAAAGAAATAACTTTATTATTTGATGAAAGTATTTATAATAAACTTGGTTCACTTATTCTCAGAACAAAATATCTTGTTCTCATTGGAATCCAAAAAAACAATTTTATAAACAGGGGCGATAACCCTATTCTCTGTGGTTTGAAAAAAACCCCATTACCTCCCCTGCCAGCATGCCTGCCAGGCCATGTGCTAATTTCATAAGTGACATTTCCTGTTACAAAATCTCAGCAAAATTACTCATTACCCTCCAGGGATATCTGCTCCAAATAGTATTTAACTACATAACAGGTTGTTTAAAGCTATAAGTAGATGTTCTCTGAAGTTCTAACAGACTGAACAAAAATGTTATTGTTGTTGTTGCAACCCTGGCTGGATTTTCACCAATAAAATAGAAACATGCGGCCATGTTTTGAAGCATGCGGCGGATTTTGAGAAACAAAGATTCATATTTGAATGGCCTTAAATGTCCAGATTTATTTTTATTATCCCTTCCAATATTGAAAAAAAAAATCACCATTGAAACAAACAATAAAGTTGGTGTGGCCTAAAGACAAAGCAGCATTTTATTATTAAGAACTGATTGAGCATGTTTGACCATGTAATCCTAGACTCACCTGTCCTCTGAAGCTCGAGTTCATCAACTGTTCACTCAGCATAAATACATTGTTTAATGTGTTGGCTGCCAGCAAACTCTTTGATGAACCCCACTGAAATGGACAATAATATCAGAATTATAAAGGCAAATATGGCAAGAATGAAACTTGCTTCAAATGGTTCAGAATATAGAATGTTATGTTTGAATATTGCAGAAACATTGCATTACTATCTGGTACTGGTACTACTTGCAGTACTTTGTATGTTAAAATATTTTTAAATCTGAGTTTTTAAGAGGGCAGGAGTTTGAGAGCATATATAGTCACTGTGATAAAACACTACAATCTTACAGTTAATAAGTTATCAGTAGACAAACATTAATTAGTCAAAATTCCTGACGTGAATATTCGTATATCATCTAATTTGAGTGGGCTAATTCTACAACTATGTTGGACAGTTACCTCCAGTTGTCAAACTGGTCCCTCCACACTGAAGAGTGACTGAAGTTTCCCCGTCTTCTCCTTCAACCTTCCTCCCTCCAATATTAAAGGGTGGGGAATACTTACCTCCAGTTGTCCACCTATCTTCCCCTTCAACCTTCCTCCCTTCAGTGTTAATGCGCGGGGAATACTTACTTCCAGTTGTCTAACTGGTCCCTCCACAGTGGAGGGTGACTGAAGTTTCCACCTGTCTTCTCCTTCAACCTTCCTCCCTCCAGTGTTAATGGGCGGGGAATACTTCCATATGGCCACATTACCCATATTTGTACCTCCAGCCAATACGCCTAAACAACAACAACAACAACAGCACAAGTGTCATACCTCATCATACTGTACGTGAAATAGTAGGAGTGATTGAGTGAATATGATTTAATGTCGCTTTCAACTATATTTCAGTCATATCACGACGTTGGGTCCTATTCCTTTTCACACCCGGCAACCACACGGGTGGGGTCCTATTCCTTTTCACATCTGGGAACCCCACGGGTGCCTCAGTTAGTCGCCTCTTATGACAAGCTGTCTGAGGAGCTGAGGCCTATTCTTACCATGACCTGCGGTGTGCACAATGACATCCCAGGTCAATCCCCGGAAGCCCCACGGGGCTCAAATAGTAGGAATTTAAGGTAAATATATCATATATATGAAATAGAATATTTATTTGTTCAGATTACATTGTAAAGTACATACATTTATCATGTTTAGCAACTTTAACCAAACACCTTTTAAATGATCCTCATTGTTTCAGACTCCTGACCTCGAAAACAGATTATTGGAGTGAATATTCTGCTGGAGTGTGGCAAGGTGGTTGTTTCAGTATTCAAATGACAGGAAATATTCATTGAGACCTTCAGATGACAATCACGACGATGAAATTATCTCATGAATGTTCTGACTGGAAATGTTCAATATTAATAATGTTCGACATGAAAATGAAGACACCGGCAAGGTCTCTCAAATAGTTCAAGCCCCATGATTATCTGTTAAAAGGTGTCTGGTAAATGCAGGCATTAGTTCATTGGACCCGCATAATGTATCCATCTATCTCTTACCTTTATTTTCACAGAATGCTGTACATAGAATGCCTTCATTAGAGTCATATCCACTGTGTCCCTCTAAAGACAGGATATAGTTCTCTTCTTTTTCTAGGTCCCACATCCTAAAACGATCAAGTTATAATGATTTACATGCAATGTTGGACAGAAATTTTGTTGTCCTGCATTCAGCATCCTCCACAGACAGACAGACAGATGGATGGACAGGACAGAGGGGGCGATAAACATATCCGTGATTCCATTCAGACTGAAGGGTACCAAAAAAAACCCTGAGAATCAGGATACAATTTTGTTTTGTACTGGAACTCTGATTACTTAAGTTACTTAGTTACGGAGTAGTCAAGCCTTGTGAAGCTCAGATTCATAGTTTTAGAATCCTTGTGGTGATGGCACTCTAAGCATTTTATTGTGGAGAGTTTCTCAGACATACCTGATAAGCCCCTCCCCTGTGGCTGTTGCTAGGATGCCTTTACCTGCCCATACTATCTGTGCCTGGTCCGCTTTACCACTCAGTTTCACCTGGCGAACAACAAACAATATAAATATAAATAACAATGATAAAGTAATTCAATGTTCCCACAACATCTTTTGTGCAAGTCTCTCGATGATGAACAATATTGATCACCATTCCAATAAACCTTCACTTCAGAGTTCTAAGTGAGTGAGTGAATAGGATTTAATGTTGCTTCCAGCAATTTTTCAGTCATGATGGTGTGCCTACATGTACATGCAACAGGGTGGTCTCAATGCCATCATTTCCTAGTGCTGTCCCACCAAACTTCATACAGTCACATTATCCTGACACTGGGCCAACCAGTCCTTGATCTATCCTCTTAATGCTGAGTGCCAAGCGGGTTGTAAATGATGATTTTTGATCCTCGTAATCAGAAAAGCTTTGAAAAAGTTGAAAGTATCTCCAACGAAATGTCAGCTCCACAGCAATAAAGAAGTTGTTATCCATAGAATAGCCTTGTGTTGCATATGCCGACTTATAAATGCCTATCAAAGAAATCGTAATTGTATTAGACAAGATTGTACTACGTATCATTGCAGGTGAAATTTCACTTCAAATAGACACTTGGTAAACAGGGTGCACTATGATAAAAAAACAATTATATTTGTACCTCTAACTTAGTGGAGGGGGGGGGGGAAGTAAGTTGAAGAATATGCGCACTATTAGCCTGTGTGTTTACATGTATTATGTAGTCCCATTTGATCACTGAATGACTGTAAGTATGTATGTGAAGGAGGGGATGGGCTTACCTTCATGATCTCCTTGACATCCCCCTCAGGTAGGACACTGTGCTGGGTCAGCATGAGGTTCTCCGTCACTGTCACTAGGACATCCTTCTCTCCATAATACAGCAGCGTCTTCACACTGGTGTCCACCGAGAAACACTGTACACACTTACCATCCTCGTTCACAAAGTACACCCCACCTGATAGATCAACCAGTCAAAACCAATCAGTACTTACAATGACCACCAATGACTACTCAACCAGATTAACCCATCAGAATAACGCTGTTAAATCACCAGTTTAATCAATGAGTAAAATGCCATTAAACCAATACAGCCAATGAGTAACTCAGTCACATTTTAGAAGTAGACATTTCACATGGAATTATAATTTAATTATATTCCTACATTGAGAAACCGCCAGCCAGAAAATTTTGGCTCGGGTGAGAATTGGGGTGAGTGAGTGGATAAGATTTAACAACATTATTTCAGTCATATCGCGATGAACCAACTAAGCTCCACCCAGCCATGTTGCATTCCTGCTGCTTCAAAGAAGAAATCTTTGAAGCAGCATGGAACCAGACACCCTTCATCCACCCTATAAAACACTGAGGACAGAACACAAGACACAGACAGGACGCTTACATGGTGCAGATCAACCAGTCAAAACGAATCAGTACAGTGACCAACAATGACTGCTAAAACCAGTTTAACCCATCAGTATAAGACAGTTAATTTACCAGTTTAATCAATGAGTAAAATTCCATTAAACCAATACAGCCAATGAGTAAACTCACATTTTAAAAGTAGACATTTCACACGGAATTATAATTTAATTATATTCCTACATTGAGAAATCGCCAGCCAGAAAATGTTGGCTCGGGTGAGAATTGGGGTGAGTGAGTGGATAAGATTTAACGTCGCTTTCAACATTATTTCAGTCATATCGCGAGAACCAACTGAGCACCACCCAGCCAAGTTGCATTCCTGCTGCTTCAAAGGAGAAATCTTTGAAGCAGCATGGAACCAGACACCCTCCATCCACCCTATAAAACATTGAGGACAGAGCACAAGACAGAAACAGGACGCTTACATGGTGCAATAAAGACAAGTGATATTACAGTGCTGGACATCACATTATCAAGTTTCTGTTATTTCTCAGCAAAATGCATTGAAGCAACAGGAACCCGTGCCTACCGGACACTCACCGGACACCCACCAACCACCCGCCGGATGAGAATTGAACTCAGCACATCAAATTTACATACTGAAGTGGATATCGGAAGAACAGGTCCAGCACATAAACGTAAAAAATATCTCTCAAAAAATCAATATCAATATATGTTAAAATACAACTTCTTGTACATTAACATATATGTTGATTCAAATGAGTATTAGGGGTATCTCTCCTAAAACATGATGCTGTTGTTTTGCCTAAATTTTTATCTAACCACCTGTAAATCAGGAACAATAGGCGGACTCATATAAAGCATAGCCATCCTGGAGTACCTCAATAGATATTAATCGAATCTCCCTCAATCTTCTGAAGACATTATGATAAACAGCAAGAATGTATCACAATAAATCAACAGGAGCCAAAATTGACTTCAGTAAATGCCCACATAACAATCTGACCTAAATTTTGATACATGATACATCATCTCCCCTACCGATTAAGTTTTTCTATCATAATGATTTTCTGATCTTGAGGTGACTGTGATCTTGACATTCAATCTTGACCTCAATTTTGGTACCGTATATAACACATCATCTCCCCCTAATACAGCATCTATACTGACACAAAAATTGCGAGTTTTAAGAATTTTCCGGTTTATGGGTAACAGTGACCTTGACAACACCTCGTCTCCCCTTTATGTATCTACCGACACACTAAATTGTTATTTTTAATGATTTCCTGATTTTGAGGTTGAAGTAATCTCGACCTTTGACCTTGACAGCAATTCAGTACATGACACATCATCTTTCCCTAATGAAAAGATACTGACAAAAAAAAGTGATTTTTAATGATTTCACTATTTTGGAGTCAAAGTGACCTTGACCTTAATTTTAGTAAGTGATACATCGTCTCGCCCTAATGTATCTGCTGACACCAGGCTTTCCTGACCGTTTTTTCTGCTCACAAATTTCCCTCATGGACTGCTGTATTATGGGATACCATGGACCATATAATAAGTATTTGATGACACAACAAGGCCTGCACTCACCACTAGCTCCTCCAACAAAGAAGGAGAGAGCCTCCGATGGCCCTAACTTCATGCTGCTCTTTCCCTTCTTCCAGCTGAACATATCCAGAGCACTCTCATCTCCACTGACGGCTGCACGAGCCAACTGACTGATATCGCTGATTAGAATAGAAATATAATTGGTAGAACATAGACTGCTGCTTACGCCAACTGAATGAGTATTCAGAATTGCGATAATGTCTCTGGAATTGTGATTTAACATATACTTAGGTAAACACAGCTTTTCATTCTGAATAGATTCTCAATGAAACAAAGATAATTATAGGCTGAGATTTTACACATTATAGCCATAGAGATTAATTGTAGTTTCACAATATTGAAATCAGTCAAACCAGGTGAATCCCCAGTCTTGAGTCATTTTATGTCTGACACCATTATAGCTCAATTGAATTGACAGAGTTATCTCCCTTGGGAAAGGCTGTCACACTTACGAGGCAGCATCAGACGAGGGGGGAGGACGATAGACTATCTTAGTGAGAGGTTCCTGGACAGAGTGCTGACACAAGGGTAATTGTTGAAGTAGTCCTCGAGTATCCGCTTTCCATACAACAAGTATCCCTGCCTGCAATAGTTCAAATGTTCAATCAACTAGAGATCAATGTAAAGTAAAGTGAAATCTTGGAAGTTGAATTACAACCCAGATGCATGAGACTTTCTTCGTTATGTCTTATCAGTGCAGGGATTCCGGCAGAAAAAAAATCCGGGTTCGCAACTTCCGAGGGATCGAAGCGACCAAGTCTGAGGGAGCGTAGGGACCGAAGGGGGGAGAGTCCGAGAGGGGGGTTTCCCCCCTCGCGGCGGCAGAAGATTTTTGATAATTGCCGTTTAAATTGATGGCCTGAGAGAGCGTCTAGAGATGGATTTTATTATAAAGATTAACAGCAGGAACATCTGTTTAAAGTCTATTTACACTCTTTGCTACGTATGTATTACCGCGATAATTTGAACTTGGAAGCAGAAATTTTCCGGGACGGTCGCTAACCGAGCCGATACGCGGACGTAGTGGAGAGCACATGGAATAGATTTGACAGTGAGAGCTGAAAAACATCATGGCAAACAAAATTATGCTCTCAGATGATCTAATAATATACCCGAATAGTGACAGTTGTTAACATGACCTTCCAGAGCTTGTACTTTCAGTTCCGTGGTCTGCGCAGGAAGAGCACTAAACACAAGGAACGTGGCTGGAGGGACAGACTGTAGTCGCAGACTGTTATCTGGAAATGGTGTGCTATCATGCCTCGGGAAGCGGGAAATTTCCCACGTGCTTCAGAGAACTGTCAGGACATTGTCCTAATTCCGGCAATTGCCGTCTTTTCAAATGTGAATTTCCACATGTGTTTTCATTGATATTCACGGAGGCAAGACTTGGAGGGGTATAAAGCAACATTTTAAACCTTTAGCTACCATTTTACTTCTTACAAGCGGACCAAAAGGGGGATTTTTTTTTCATTCAGTGGGGGGAATGGGTCCGTTGACGGACCCAAATAGACCCTAGCGGAATCCCTGCAGTGTTGTGGTGTAACAATAGCTTTTATTATCGATGATAGTTTAAATCAAGAGGTGAAATCTGACAACACTAATGGCATACTTTTTTATAAGAAGTCAGTCTAGTTCTGTTAGAAGTCCAGCTGATTATTGTGACAATGAAGAGAAGTCATACTCCCACAGTGTTACAGGCTGATATAACTAACGACATACCTTGTCACCAGAAGTCAGTCTTGTGCCATTAGAGCTCCAGCCGAGTATTGTGACAGGTGACTTGTGTAGATGAGCCGATTCGTGAAGTTCCATCTCCTGACCATTCCAGGTGAGGATTTCTCCGCTCTCCCAGCCCACCGCCAGGATCTTCTTCTGAGGGTGCCATGACAAACAGGTCACTTGGAAGGACTTCTGTATGGCGGGACCTTGAGCTCTCTCTCCCTGTAATGAGATCATGTTTACAAGTCTAAAGCTCACCAGCAGCAATGCATGCCAACTATTGCCAGTAAATGACCAGTTTGTTATTTGTGATAGTAGCACGCTACAACTTACGTTTCCACCAGAGAATAATCATGATAATGCTATCTTGTTGTCATGTTGGAGTCGATCACATATTGTCAAACATTGTCAAAAAGCAATCTCTCTTGTAATATGATTAGCATAATAGGTAATTTTCTTCCTCTTCCAGGGCCAAATGTTACATTGTAACACAGCTATGAGGACATTCTATCACTGTTGTCTGTAGATCAATAGTGACTGAAACCATACAGAAGAACCATTATAACACTACCTCTTCCAAGAACAGCTGTACTGAACCTCCCTGGTCTTCAATGTAAGAGGCAGCCGCGAGGATAGGAAATGTCTTGTGCCAGTGAATGTGCTCTTTTATCGCATTGAAATCTGTTTCCAAGCGCTGATCAAAGTACACAGCCATTGTACTGCAGGTCTGAGTCGTCAGTCAATCTGGAGAGAAAGAATGAAATGGTCAATCCTCAAATTAATTCATCAATCCCCTTATTACAATAAATTACAATTATTACATCAATCACCCTTTAACATGATGCTCAAAGTACAGTCTTGTGAAGGTCAGCGAGCTCTTGTGGTGTTTGTAGCACATCCGCAGGACTGTGCTTTGATACTACAGTGTGAACATATATGGTATCACTAGTTGGGAAAACACATTTGGAAAAACCTGGATGAGATTTGAATGAGATCGATATCTGCAGCAGGGGCGTCGAAGCACGATTGAAAGTGGAGGGACTGAACTCTATATCGGCCATGTTAAATGCTGGACTGGTGCTATCTTAAGATTGGACTTATAACACTGCTGTCTCAAAAAGGTCTTCTAAGGTGTCATTAAAGGGAACGTAAACTCTGGTGAACCGTGCATGGCCAGTTAAAGCTTTTTCCTCATAGAATCCAAATCGTGTATCAGATATTTTTTTACAATTTTTTCAAAGCAGTACTGAACGTTTTAACTTCGTTACACTGGAACAACATAGAGGCCTCCATGTTTGAAGAATCGTGACGTCAGCGGACACTAGTTCTTCTGCCTCTGGAGGTAAAAACGCGTCAATTGGCAGAGATGTAGTATTCGAGACCGTAGCTTACAAACATGAACGAGGATGATAGTGCGATGTGTCGGGATAACCTGGTACATTGTGACAGCCAAATGCAGAGCAGCCCGGCATCGTAGAATATCTGCTAGAATCAGGCCGTATTCTACATCAAAGCTAATCTATAACATTGCCTCTGTTAGTCGGGGAACGCAGGAGTGCATGAAAACGACCATATGCGGCCATGTTATCTCGAAGCAGAGAATGTCCGATGACGTAGGAGATTATCGGCACAACTGAATTTCACGCTTTCCCATTGGATAAAAATTCTGCCCAAAATAACATGGCGGCGCCCCTAAGAAATTCCAAATCACGGTATTTTCTATGTTTGCGTCTGTGTCATTCATTGGAAAAAAAATGAGAAACGAGAGATCCTGAAGGATCTTGGCGCCCACCATTGTCCGATAATTGTAAGCTAATGACTAGAGGATCTTTTTGTCCATTGTTATTAAGTACAAACGATTGATTTGTAATTTTGTTTACAGAATTTCGAATCTGAGCGAAAAGGATCAGAAAAGGTCACTGAAAAACACCAAGATATAATCTAAGTTTCAGGAATTTCAAGATTTCTAGAAACTGTACTTATGTCGGTTGTTATAATACAGGAGAAATGAGCAAAGTTAGTCTGAAAGTGAATGTACATGTACGGAGGATTTTTCGCCTTTGTTTCGTAGTTTTTTTTAGTTATTTTTTTGCACGTGTCAT
>JAVTVY010004174.1:0-39124 GCA_036873755.1 Hanleya hanleyi | reverse complement strand
GGTCCAGGGTGATGGAACATGGACAGATGCAGATGAAGACTGGGATTTGGAGAATTTGTTCGCGGAAACTGAACCACGGGTGGTGCCTAACTGTCCATTAGATTCGGGACTCCATAGCCAACCAGTGGTGACGCGGAGGGGACGCGAAGTGCATACCCCTCATTATCTAGCCGAGTACGACTGCTCAGAGTAGACCTAACGTCCGTTTGGTTTAGCTGTATGTCTGACACAGTCCTTTACATGTCTTGCGCGTCCGCGGAGAGCCAGATACGCGGGGTGGACTTCGCGCACTGATTAAATGTAAATCCTGTAAATAGAATATTGGAATTCATGAACACAGTGGGAGGGCTCAGGTCCCAGGATAAATCGTTATAGAAAATTGATTGTTTACTTTACTCTTCCCCCTTACTTTACTCTTCCACCCTGACAGAAAATGGAAGAAGAAAAAGAAGATTGGGCGGGGTGGGAAGAGTTGGGGGAGTGTACTGAGTTTGAGGAGGGGATTTTAGAGTTTGGGGCAGGCCGTAGGGGTGGTTGGAGAACCGGTCCAGTGGGTCTATGCCCCCAGGGTAGGGCTAAGGGTGAAGAGATGGGCCATATGTTGTTTAGTGACCCCCGGCCGGGGGTGCTAACTGAACTAGATCAAGGGGTATCTGTTTCATTGGAGACTACCCCAGAGTTGGAGGTGGGGGTCCTCCAGTTAGATGACTCCACATTAATTGATGTGGAACTGCCTGCTGCAAAGCGTCCTCGGACAGAGGGGGAGCTAGGTGACATTCCTATGATGGGTAGGGTTGGTGAGGGTGATGGTGACGCTGTTCATGGTTCTGTGTCCCCGATTGGGGACCCCTTCCGTGCAGCGGCAGCTGATCTTCCACCTGTGCCCTCCCCATCACCAGGGGCAGTGGATACACCAGGCAGTGTGTTTCCGGCTGGGGATCTCTGCCCGATATGTCGCAGACAGATAAAGCGCCATAAGATCCAGAGGCATGTGACAAGAGGTCACTTGCCTTTTTATATGACGATGGAGAAATGTTGCTGGCAGTGTGAAAGGGGGGAGGGCACTGTAAAGGCGTTGATGTCAAAGCATGGTAGTCACGGGCCCTGGCAGGACTGGGCATGTACCGACCAGAGATTACATCAGTGGGTGGCATACTGTCATGGTTATCTGCACAAGTTAATGGAATTCTTGGGGATAGCCACTTATCCCGATCTGTTGGCTTGTGCAGTAGGACTCCACCAACAGGGTGAAACTTTGATCTTGCCACCAGGGTGCTCGGCCTATGCTGCTGTGTTTGACCGCTCCCGGGGGATTACTGTAGATGAGTATACCTTGCATCCCCCAAATTCAGTGGGTGTGTTCGTGACCTGGTCCGGGCTACTGGAGTTGTTGCCCCTGATTACTCTGGCACAGGTGGAGGAGCTACAGCTGTCGCGTCGGCAGTTGGATGCCTTGGGCCAGACCGCCCGAGTTGGGGCGGGTGGCCCTACCCCTCTGGCTGTCGATGCCCATGCACACGTGGACATGCTTCTGTCAGAGTTCCAGGTGGCGACACTCTCGGAGGTGTATGTAGCTGGGCAAAATAGAATGCCAGAATTCAAATATGAACTCCAGTATGTCATCTGCAATCTGGTGTTCCCGGATAGGTGGGGGTCGATTGACTTCGCCTGTCCCGACCCACGGTTGCGGGTGACATACGGGATTCATCCCCATGTGGCGAGTAAGAGAGTGGGTGGGACTAGGTTCCTAGAATTGATCCGAAAATTACAGACTCCTGGATGTGTGGGGGTGGGAGAAATAGGGTTGGATTACCCTGGGCATGCCTCCCCACAAGAACGCCTCTGGCAGGAACATTTTCTGGAGAGAGTTTTACCAGTTGCCGGTGACTTAAACCTGCCGGTTGTCATCCACTGTAGGGAAGCGTTTACAGGTGAAACTGTGGCTCGGGATCGGCTGATGGTCCTGATGAAAAAGGCCCTACGCAAGGATCACCGAGTCCAGTTGCACTCGTACACTGGAGACTGGGAGGATATGAAGAAGTGGGTGGCTACATTTAAAAATGTTGCCTTCAGCTTCGGTGCGCTTGCCCTGTCACGCCGGGTCCCGGACGAAGTCCTCCAGGAAATGGATCTGGGGCGCCTCCTGATTGAGTCTGACTCCCCATTGTTGCCGCCTCCTGGTATGCGGAGACCTAACTCCCCATGGTTTATGGGACCGGTTGTCTGCCACATTGCCCACTGCCGTAACATGGCACCGATGGTGGTGTTGGAGGTAGCTCGGAGGAATGCTTGTCGTTTCTTCGGGCTGCCCCTATAAGTGCGTGTGGGCGTGGCCGACAACCAGGGCCTAAGGGGGAGATAACCAGGAGACTCCATCACGGGGGGGAGGTTCCGTCGGGAGGAGCAAATTTAAGGCCTATGCAAGGGCAAGGCTTGTCCTGTATATAAAAATAATCCTGATTTACATCCTCCTAGAATGGGAGGTGTAGACCTACAGTGGGTATATTGGACGGTTTGCTAACAGGTGGTTTTGTTTTATATTTTTGTTTTAGTTTTGGGGTTGGGATTAAATTTGGGGTTTTACTAGTGCCTTTATTTTACGGTAACAAGGAAAGTCAAGAATCAGTCCGCCCGAGTTAGGGAGGATGGCTCATTGACAATTCGACATGAGGGTACATGCTAGGGTTTTTTTTTTGTTAAGGGGGAAGGGTGTGTGTATATATATATATGTATATTTTTTAATGGAGGATAGGAGGAATGTTATAGGTTACTCTCAAAATGGAGGATAGGAGGAATATTATAGAGTAATCTTTAAATTGAAGGATAGGAGGAATATTATAGGTTATTTTAACAAAAAAATTCTGGATTTTTAGAGTATAGGTTTTTGGGGGTATTGGGGGGTTTTTAGCCAGTTTGTGGAGAGCTGGATTATGGTGGGGTCCTACCTCATCTCAAGTGAACTCCTACCCGACAATCCTTATTGCCACCTAACACCGAGCAGCGGGGCCCTTTGGGGGTGTTATATGGATTATCGCCGCCACCAGTAATGGAGGGACGATGCCATTTTACACCAATCCCATTGGGACCAGGGACCCGAAAATTGTTAGGGGGAAGAGTGTGGTAGGAACGGCTCCGGCGGAGATTGCCGAGAACAATCGGCATGCGCAGTAACGAACTCCCGGAGACCCCTAAAACGGCAGACTTTGTGAGACCTTGGAACCTGTAAGACGTGCCGCTGAAAAGCCACCAACTGGTCCCGGAGGTAAGTACGAAGTTTCACTGTTAGGATGCTAACCCTTATTAGTTAGTGTTTATGGTGGGTATAACCGCCACAGTAATACTCGGCTACTACAACACAACACGCCTGATAGCTTTGGACATCAAGAGAGAGATATTCTTCGATGTCAACGTACACAACGACAGGAGCTCTATCATGCTGACCACTAACGCGAGAGTGAAACTCAGTCCTATGCTACAGCAAATGTTAAGGATGCCTCACTCCGTCTACAAGGGGTCCACCATTGTCAACGGGGATTATTTGATGGATATGAAAGTAGGTATGTACGCACTGTACGTCTACTCGGACGCCGTGGACAGCCATATTGTGGGTGATGTGAACACACCTCTGTTACGGGTGGTGCCCATTACTAAGACGTATGGTGAACAAGCCACCGAGAGTTTCAACCATATCATGTACCTGCCCGTACGCCATACCGATATCAACACGATCACGGTGGATATAAGAGATGACAGGGGACGTCCGATCCCATTCGAACGAGGAAAAGTGGTGCTGACACTTGCTCTCCGACAAACCCGCTCTCCTCACTTCGTATAATGTACGTGCCTTACCAGTGCCATACGCCCAGCTATGCCGACTACTACAAGAAACAAACGGGGGGAAACTTGCCCGTGTTTAGCGGGGCACGCATGCAACGCGGTCACGGATTGGGGAACATCCTGGGCAGCATTATGAAAACGTTTTTACCCATAGTGACACGGGGTGTGAAAGCGGTGGGAAAACAAGCGGTACGCAGTGGATTGCGCGTGGCCGGTGATGTGATGGAAGGCACAGCACCCCGACAAGCCTTGAAACGCCGGGCTAAAGAAGCGGGCAGCGTTTTGATAGCCAAAGCCCTTAAAAGACAAAGACCGACACTGCCCCCATTCATTCAACGTCCAACACCCCAGAGGAGAAGGACTACGCCCCAGAAGAAGAAGAAAAAGAAGAGAAGTCATAGTAGGAGAGACATCTTCGCATAATGGCATACATTCACTCCGAGTCGTGTCCGTCTACCAACAGTGAATTGGATTTGTGGACTATTCCACCTACCCAAACGAGTATAGGCGAAGGACGTTGGGTAGAACATCGACCCCTGGCTAGCCTGACGGGGATGGGGCCCGTAGAATTTACCATTGAAAACAAAGATACGGCCTACCTGGATTTAGCCCACACCTACTTGTACGTGAAAGCCAAAATAACGAAGATGGACGGGACGGAGATAGCGGTCGATGCGCCAGTAGGCCCGGTGAATGTTTGGCTGCACTCCTTGTTCCAACAGGTGGATATAGGTCTGAACGATAAACTCATCAGTACGTCCACCAATACTTACCCGTACCGAGCCTACATGGAGACGATGTTGTCGTACGGTATTGATGCCAAAGAATCACACTTACAAGCTGAGCTGTACTTCAGGGATAGACCCGGATACCTGGACAACATAACCGGTGGCAATGCTGGGTTCGAGTCACGCAAAAAAACTGGCAGCCAAAAGCAAGTCCATCGATATGATGGGACGACTGCACGCCGATCTGTTCATGCAAGACCGCTACATGATGAACGGTGTATCCATCAAGATCAAGTTGATCCGGTCCTTACCTAAGTTCGCCTTAATGTGCGGTGGAGAGGGCGATATCGATTACCAGATCATGATTGAAGATGCAGCCCTGTTTGTCCGTACGGTAGATTTGCAACAGGGCGTGTTGCTGGGTCACATGGAAGCCTTAGCGAAAAAACCAGCCATGTACCCCATCCGACGCGTGCAGACCAAGGTGTTCTCTGTGCCCACAGGTTCGATGATGGCCAATCGGGAAAATTTATTTCTAGGGGATCTGCCTAAACGTCTTACCCTGGCGTGTGTGACCAACACCGCATTCAATGGAAATTGGGCTGAGAATCCGTTCAATTTTAAACATTTCAACATTAACTTTGTGGCACTGCACGTGGCCGGCCATCAAATTCCAGCCCGACCATTACAACCGGACTTTACTAAGGGAAACTATGTGCGGACCTACCTGAACCTGTTTACAGCTACAGGACAAAACAACCAGGACGAAGGCAATACCATCAGTCGAGACGACTTTATGAAGGGGTACACATTGTTCGCCTTTGACCTCACCCCTACCTTGGAACACGATCATCAACTGGCTTTGCTCAAGAAAGGAAACCTACGGTTGGAACTGCGTTTCTCCATCCCTGTACCCGACACCATTAACGTGATTTGCTACGCCGAGTTTGATAACGTCATCAGCGTGGATCACCAAAGAAACGTGCTGTGTGACTTTGCCACCTAAGATGAATACAGAGCAGCTGATGAGCATACTCCAGCGAGATCCCAAGATCCCCTTTCGAGGTGTGTTTCCACGCAATGTGTTTCCCACTCACTCCACCACCCCAGCAGCCTACATCCTGAATACAGACCCGAGGAGTGGACCCGGTGAACATTGGATAGCGGTGTACGTGGACACCCTAGGCCAAGGCGAATACTTTGATTCCTACGGACTTGCACCCCTCCATCCCGATTTGGTGAAATTCATGGACGTCTCTACTACTGAGTGGCGTTGGAATACGCAAAGATTACAAGGACCCTTGAGTAGTGTGTGCGGACAGTACTGTGTGTTTTATCTCACTCACCGGAGTAGAGGACATTCTATGCCCACCATTGTACATATGTTTGATGATTATTGTCAAGCCGAAGACCGGGATGTTCTCGTCTATGACTGGACGGCCTCTCGTTTTAATGTGCATGCTCCATTTCTCTGGTTAACTTAAAAAATGTACTGCGCGCATCTTGTTTATTATTGTTATGACGTTGTTGTTCTGACGTTGAATAAATTGATGAAAAAACACAAAATGATGGGTTTTGACTTTCTTTCTTTTTATTTAAGTCAACAAGGATTAGACTATACAAAATAGAAATACAGGGTACAAAAATAGTAGGGTATGTACACATAGAATAGTAGTGGTATATATACAAAAAATGTCAGGAGTAGGATTCGAACCCACGACAGCATTTGCTGACCAGCACTTAGGACTGGCGCCTTAGACCACTCGGCCATCCTGACTTTTACATTTGTGTATCCACAGTTAGTGTTCGACATGTTACAAGTCCAAGTAAGTGGTGCTCACACCGTCGGCCAATACTTTTCGTTTGGGATAAAAGAAAGTAAAGGCGTCTCGTTGCTGGATATAGGTGCGCATCTGGTGGTCGACGACCCGGAATCCTCGGTTAGTGCCACTCGCACTGGCCTGGCTTTGCAACACGCCCAGGTAGAGATCTTTGTCGATGTTGGGATCGCGTCGGTTGACGCCTTTACAACTAAACTTATTTTCCTCGCCTCCATCTCCTCCGTAACAGTAGTAGGTCTTGGAGGAGAGCGCAATCATAGCATCTCTGCTCCACTCCAGCTTGAAGAGCCCGGGTGTCCGCTTGTCGTAGGTGTAGTGATCGCGTCGGGGTAGCCACAGGTCGCGATCCGCCTCATACTGATCCCTTAGCTCGGGTTTGACGAGGGACTCCCAGTCCGGGTGGGAAACGGCCATGTAGGCCGAATCTGTGTCCATCTCCATGAGTTGCCAGTCTGACGCATTAAAATAGACACCCATAAAATCATAGATGAATTCCAGCATCCTCAGCTTGGCCACCTGATAGACCATACATCCAATCTGCAGGGGTAAATTATAGCGAATAGTCTTCTTGGCTGAAGTGACTTCATAAGTGTCGTCATCGATGACCTCCACAGATCGAAACAGAGGAGAATTGACTTTTTTGCGGGCTTGGGCAGTCGTACAAATGTTCACGTTGACGTGCTTATCCTGGTTGGTAACTGTTTTTCCATAATAACCATTGCCAGTGAGCTTCCAAGATTCAGCGATGATGGCCTGACTCGGGTATTCATCACCTTGACGACGGGCCTTCGTCACGAGGTCCGCATTCTCCGCAAAACAAGCCTCAGGTACGTACTGGATTACCTGATAGATTTGAGTAATTTCCAAACCGTGCTTCATGTACCACTGCAGTAAGGGGGTGCCCAGCAAGATCTTCTCGGCCCACATACTTCCAATTAACATGCGGCGAGGTTTAGGCAAACACTCGTGCTGCTCTGCGTAGGTCCTCATGGTGTCTCCAATATCCCCCCGACCCACCAGCGTGTTCTTAAAGATGGGCGGGCACTGGGCGAAGAGGGGCTTGAGAGTGTCGGGAACATGCAAATCACATTCTACAAAGCCGTAGAGCTGTCCCGAACGAATGGCGTCCAACATCTGGGGCAGACTGAGCAATCGCCGGCGACTCAAAGGGTACTCACGCTCTTTTAGGAACCGTTGTAAATGGGGCAGGGCCTTGCACATGGTGTGAAATTCACACTCCCACATCTCAATGAGATGGAAGCCTCGCTCTTTCACGTAATCTCCGTTGGTCACTACTTCGTCGCGTAATTCCTGTGCCGATTTTCCACGTCGCTCATTGAAGCGTCCCGCGCTGAAATGGCATTCGTGGCCGTGCCAGTAACACCCGTAAAACTGGAATACGGTGGGTTTATTGTGGAGTATAGCAAACCCATCGACGGGGAGTCGGCGATCTCCTATCCGCTTCTCTGTGGCGTTGGTCTGGTGACGAATATAAATGGCCCGTCGATAGGCTTCCCAGTCTAACCACTGGTCGGCGAGATGTTTGTACGGCGTCCGTTGCGGTGTAAAATGCCGACCTTCTGCCAACCAACGCGTATAATGACCACTGGGCATGGGTTGGGCGAGCGACCACAGGTACAAGGCATTCGCGTCAAAGCCAATGATTTTGGCACAGGGTTTGCCACTGGGCAGTGTCGTGACATCCTTCTCGTGGTAGCGGTGAAAAATAAGGCTAGGGCCACCCACAATGTTCTTCTTCAGACAATCATGCATGTCTGCATCTTTCTGTTGTACCAACGAGAAGTAGGTGGAACACTCTTGAAACAAATGGCGAAGGGCTAGACCCGGTAAACTTAAGCACTCTTTGAATATGTCCACATGCATTTGGCGACGAAAGAGTTGCACCATTTTCTCGGCCGCTTCGAGAAAGGGAACCACATCTAGGTTGTTATACCACACCAGGAAATCTCGCAACGTCTGCATATGTTCATCGTTCCATACCTGCTGGAGTTCGATATAAGTGGCCTCCGGCAGAGCTTCCCCTTTCAGGTCATTGTAAAACGCTTCCCGGGGTGGCAACTGGGTGTCTTCTAAGCGGTCCAGGCTCGTCATATAGGTGTAAGGAAAGTAACCTTTCGTCTGGGTACAGTTATAGGCCTTGACCCACTGGTCATAGCTACAATTGGGTGCCAGGTAATTTCGCACATCGAGGAAATGTAGTGACGTGGTAGTGAGGGCCATATGGTTGTTGATCTTCTTGATCACCGACTTGAGGGTATTCGCCTGGGCCAAGTAAGGGTAGAGAAATTCCTTGACCATGTTCAGATCGTAACGGCCAGAATTAAATCCGAGCACCGGTAACTGAGTCAGGTACTGCACGAACCGGGCTTTCAGTTTTTCCGCATACGGTTTAGGTAACGGAACATCCTGCGCCTGCAGAGGCTGCGACTGCAGGGACTCGGACTCGGACTCGGATTCTTCATCATCACTAAACGCTACACCGGGTACAGGAATGCGGTCGTCCAGTTGGTCCAGTACGTCATGGAACTTGGCCACCAACAATTCCGTACTAGCCGCACTGACTTGCTCTAAATACTCCATCATCCGCGTAATCAACTCATGGGAGTCCCCCGTGGATACGAAACACACCGGAGCAGCGTCATAGCCTGGTACATTGGATGAAATACTGACACTCAGAGGAATATGGCGCTGTGTCCACTGCGTTTTCGCTGAAAACATGTCCATGGGTTCCAAAATTGCTTCAAAGTCATAGCACGCCCTGTAGGGAAAATAACGGTCCTCTTCCGGTATCATCACACCCTCATCGGCCAGTTCCTGGAAAATAGTAGGCGTATTATGATACACGCCACCCGGATACACACGCTTGACACTGTTGTCACAGATTTTCTCGTGGCGGTGTAAGTTGTTGGAGCGATGAAACACCCGATGGCACTGGGTGCAGGCGAAAGACTGCGCGTACTGGCTCATATTAGAGATGAGCGAAAAATGACTCACCCCACCGTAGTCGTAGACGTTCACCTTCATCGTAGCAGCATACCGTTCGGTTGATCGCCGAACCAATTCAGCCACAAATGTATCGTCCTCGCATCGTAATCGATAGACAAAGATATTAATGTCAAATAGTGTTTCCACGTCATCCAAATTCTTGAACGGCACTCCACGGAAGTGCCGCTCATCCAAGTCTTGCTGCTCTAAATACTGTTCCCAATAGTCATTGGCCACTGTGTCACAATTCTGGGGGTCACACTCGTCCACATGCACGGCCAAACACCGAAACAGACATTTCCGGTCTTTGTAGGGCCCATGCTTCCCTGCTGTTAATGCATACAGGCCGGGTCGATGAAGCAACCACGGAGGGAGTAGTACAGGAGCACCGATAGGATGATCTCGCATTTTCGTGACGAAAAATGTGACGTTGGTAACCATTTCCACCAACCATTGTGTATTGGGGCGTTGCAGGCGGGCCCACTCCAACGGGTCTAATGTAGTGAGTTGCTCGACCACTGGCTCCAGAGAAATCGCATCCGTGATGGTGAATGGCTGGTCAAACACATACGAATTATTACTGGGATAGAAATACCGCAGTTGGTCCGTCTTTTTGTGCCGTAAGATATACCCAAATGTCACATTCAATTTGAAGGCAGTACGCTGATCTTGGAAAATGTTCTCGGCGTAAGTAGGAAGATACGTGAGGTCCTCCAACCGAAAATTGTACAAGTCCAATAGACGACGGTCACGGTGATAACAACGGCGTATGGTAGCCCAGTGACGTTGATAAATGGCCCTCACACGCTCATCTTCAGGCAAGACTTCAACTGGAGGTACTGCTGGATCCAAGGGAAAATCTTCTCCACGTCTCATGCTTTTCGTCTCATACAAGCGGATAGGCAAGCAGGCAGGCAGGCAGGCACGCAGACAGGTCAGGTAAGTCAGATTGAAATACACTCCTACCCTAAAAATCGACTGCTTTTATACATGACCCCGGTGAGTGGGTGGGTTGAAAATGGCGGCCCCTTATTTTACACACACAACACCCTAAGCCGCCATTTTGAACCCACCCACTCACATAATCAGTGCACGAGGTGAGTGGGTGGGTTCAAAATGGCGGACTTTAAGCGGTCGGGAGAAAATAGTGTGCCGCCATTTTGAACCCATCCACTCACCTCGTGCACTGATTGACCTGGGATGTGAGTGGGAGGGTTCAAAATGGCGGACTTTCAGCGTCGCATTTTTCAACCCACCCACTCACCTCGTGCACTGATTAACCTGGGATGTGAGTGGGTGGGTTCAAAATGGCGGCACACTATTTTCTCCCGACCGCTTAAAGTCCGCCATTTTGAACCCACCCACTCACCTCGTGCACTGATTGACCTGGGATGTGAGTGGGTGGGTTCAAAATGGCGGACTTTCAGCGTCGCATTTTTCAACCCACCCACTCACCTCGTGCACTGATTAACCTGGGATGTGAGTGGGTGGGTTCAAAATGGCGGACTTTCAGCGTCGCATTTTTGAACCCACCCACTCACCTCGTGCACTGATTGACCTGGGATGTGAGTGGGTGGGTTCAAAATGGCGGACTTTCAGCGTCGCATTTTTCAACCCACCCACTCACCTCGTGCACTGATTAACCTGGGATGTGAGTGGGTGGGTTCAAAATGGCGGCACACTATTTTCTCCCGACCGCTTAAAGTCCGCCATTTTGAACCCACCCACTCACCTCGTGCACTGATTGACCTGGGATGTGAGTGGGTGGGTTCAAAATGGCGGACTTTCAGCGTCGCATTTTTCAACCCACCCACTCACCTCGTGCACTGATTAACCTGGGATGTGAGTGGGTGGGTTCAAAATGGCGGACTTTCAGCGTCGCATTTTTGAACCCACCCACTCACCTCGTGCACTGATTAACCTGGGATGTGAGTGGGTGGGTTCAAAATGGCGGCACCTTATTTTACACACACAACACCATAAGCCGCCATTTTGAACCCACCCACTCACATCCACACAGGCCACGCCCCCTCAATCTTATCCCAAATCCCCATCCACCAATCAGAATCACGCTTACATACAAACAATTGTGACGTCAGAGTTACATCCGGGTGAAATGGGGCTTTGCTTGCTCGCTCTATACTACTTACCGACACTAGGTATTGATATCTTTACTTGAAAAGGCTTCCGTAAAATAAAAGCTCCAAATTCATAAACTTCTTCTCTAATATTATAGGATCATGAAATAAAATATTATTTCTGTTTCTTATATCAGGTTCCTTGTAATATCATGAATGGGAAAAGACGGTGTCGATTTGACGGGAATTTTTCGCGATATTCCTGACAGAATAGGTTTTGATAGCTTTCCTTTGCAAACGCATACATGAAATAAAAACCTAAATACATATTTTCATCTAAGTATTATAAAACCATTAAATTATAAATGTCATGAATTATTATCGTAAATAATATCATTATCCTCAGCTATATTTCTTGAAATGTTTACTTGTACACTGTATCTCTATTTACCCGGAATTCTACCGAAGTTCGCCAGGACAGGGTTCCATATAAAAATCATAGGTTGGGACCAATAGATATCCGGTAGCTAAAATGACACCAAGACAATGACTCAAACGATTTTTTGTGTATGTCACGGTGGATAAAAAGTGACATCGAAACACTCTCAAGATTGCTCTTGATCAAAGTGGCAAGTGGATATAAAATGACAATTTGGTCAGAAAGGATACAAAAGTTTTGTGTTTTGTGAAAACAATGGTACCGTGCAATTAGTACTAAATTATATTTCTAAATATATAGTGGCATTGGTCTAGCCCCATAAAGAAGATAAGGTATCTTATAAGAATAAAGTTCAAATTTAAACTTATTTCCGTAGGACATGAAATATAAAACTTAAAATAGCCCATGCAGTTTAACGTATATGCCGTACTGAAGGCGTGAGTTTATTCACTGCAAAAATGTTCATTCGCTTAGAATTTGTCATAAAAATATTGTTATATACAAAAAAAAATTTAAGCTTTGACAAATGAATGGTATCCATAAATTTCGTTTCAATATGTGACGCTAAACCACGACTATAAATGATAACCGTTCTGGACCATTGCCTAAAAATTTGCATGTTAATCGAGTTGCCCCCCTAGATACTTTCGATCTTTTACCTACAGCAGAGGGCGCACATCCTGTTTACAAACAGCGATGACGTCGCAGGATTTTGGAGCAACGGTTTTTTGAGGACATACAATCTACATTTTCCTCCTGTGTGAGGCAACTTGAACTGTACTAGGCCATGTTGCGAATATATAATATATGTGCGAATATTTGTAAGGGTTATTTTGATTGGTTAAAACAGACTACATACCGGAAACGTTTTGCCAGAGGACATTCACACGTTTTGATGTTGAGGTTTGAATATACCCGGCACAAATACAAAAATTTGATTGGACGATCATAACCGGAAATGTTTTCCCTTAAACCGGAAACGTTTAAAAGTCTCGAATATTACTACCGGAAACGTTTGGTTTTTGACAGGGAACGTCTAAAGTATTGGGTGTTACAACAGGAAACGTTTGCTTTTTGACAGGAAACGTCTTCTAAATGTCAATTCATGACATCTGATTGTTTTTTTTAAATTTTTTTTATAAATATTTATTCCAGTTAACAAGAGCAACAAGAGAAACACAATACAATCACAAAGAAGTCACATAACAGGAAAAACAGACGACAACAAACCCTTGGACATATTAATAGTTATAAGTACTGTGTTTCTATAAGTTCAAGTGTGATAGTAAAAAACCCCTTTTTTTATCTAGAAAAAAAACAACAACAAACAGAAAGAAAAGAAAAACTACGTTTCACAGATACATACACACCAAACAAAAAAACAAAAAAAATAAATAAAAAAGTATCTTATTGACAAGAAATATCAAAGTGAGCAGATTGAATACTAATTTATCAGAGTTCCCCAAAAGGACCACCTTATTTTGAATTGACCGTATCGACATTGTGTAAAGAATGACATCTTTTCAGTTTCGTAATATTGGTGTACTAAAGATTTAAAAGGGTTGATTCTGGGAGTATTCCCCTTCAGCTTATACTGGTACAGGTAACGTTTTGCTAACAACAGGAGAGTATTGAACACTTTATCATCGTGGTATGTTCTAAATAGAATAAGTTTTTTTGTTACATTTCTGATTTCTAAATTTGGTACAGTATTCGAAATCCATGAAAATAAATCTCTCTAAAATTGTGCTGACACATTACAATCAAAAAATATATGGCTGATAGTTTCTTTATCTTCTTTACAAAAATCACACATTTCCGAATCTAAAACACGAATCTTGTGCAAGAAAGAGTTGGTGGCAAGGATTGTATTTATAATTCGGTATTGGAACCATCTCAAATTCGTATCTGAAGTACATTTGAAAGATGTTATATGTGTTTCTTTCCATTCTTCAGGCTTAAAAGTCAAAATTGTTTACCAATTTTTTTCACTGGTCGGTTTCCTGTGTTTCGCGTTGACCAGTGTTACATAAAAAGGTTTTGTTCCTCTTTCGAATTTAGTAAGAATTCGGATTGATAATGGCCTGATAGGGTTAGATAATTTTGAATTTATGGGTCCGAAAGGTCTTAAAAACAGTTTCACTATATTGCGGATCTTTCCATATTCTAGATCATAAATTTGCTCTAGTTTTTCTTTTGAATAAAAATTCCCATCTATGTCGAAAAGGTCATTTATGAATCTGACATCTGATTGGTTGGTGCAAGTTTAAACGTTTAAACTTTTCAAACGTTCACAATTTCTAAACGTTTAAAAAGTTTGAACGTTCAAAAGAGGGATTTTGGCGCGAACGGCCTTTCATAGCTATCGTCTCACGACTCGTGACGTGATGCGTGACATGAATATGATAATAATTTCAATGCAAATCAACATTTTTTAAATTTGACAAAAATGTTCAATGTTTTTTTTCTTCAAATTAATTGTTATGCCAATGTTGCTGACAGTTTGTGTTGGAAAACGAGCAGTAGGGGAGATTGGGGTACACTGGGACAGTTTTCACCTTTTTGCAAAAATCTCTGTTATTATTGCCCTGTAGTGTAGCCTTGTATCCTGTCGTTATAAGTTATACTTATTATGACATAGTCACACAAAAAAATCTGAAATATCTGTTATACTTTTATCCAAAATTCTGTTTTATAAACGTAAAAAAATGTGTCCCAGTTTGCCCCACTATGGGGTACTCTGGGACACTCACTGGGGTGCGATGGGACAATAATCAAAATACGTTTTATAAGAAGTATATACTAATATGTTTCAAAGGTGTTTAGAAGATTTAACAGCGGTGGTTAAGTTAGTTGCTATTTTAGTTGCTTCATGTAAAATATTTTCCAGGAGTCAAATGTTAGGAAAAAAATATTTTGTGTGATTCTCATCCTAACGAAAGCATTTGAATTTGAAAGTTTTAGTAAAATTCATCAAATCTGATAGGATTGGCAAATACTACCATCTAGGAAACAAAATAATGCACTTTGATGGCATTTTAGGATGAAAGGAAATTTCACCATTTGATTATTATTGTCCCAGTGTGCCCCGGCAAAAGTGTTCCACTCTGCCCCACGTGCATGATATATTCCTGTTTATGACAAATAAAACTAATACATACAGCTGAGATACTAAATCGATATAATTAAAGTGTACTTTTGTCCATCCTCTCTCAGTAGTAACAAAACAGCAATGAGTACTGCCGAAAACTTCTCATAACGAACTATCATCCTCAGTCCTTAAAATTTACTTGGACTGAACAAAAACAGTTTTTGTGTCCTTAATTTTTTACGAGTGATAGGTTTTACTTGTAATCAATACAGAAGTTGTATGGGGGTGAGAGCTTTCTGCTGATAGTAATGTTATGTGCCTCTTGTTCTTAACAAAAGAGCTAGACGGCTTGTCCCACTGTGCCCCATGTCCCACTGTACCCCAATCTCCCTTATCTAAGTTGTCACCAGGTCTGACCGCAAAAATTCCCGATGATATGTAAATCACGTAACCTTATCTTGTCTACGTTGAAGAAGACATATGTCAAAGTGTTCCACAACGATTACCAGTTATCCATCCCATATTTAACCTATATTTATATAAGCTTATATACACCGGCCTGTGTATATGCATATATTATAGGCTCTATAATAGGGATCATGTGTAGGGCGGGTTGGGGGAAACGGGTTGCACGGCGTGTTCGCACGACCTGTGCCCATCGCGGTGCGATGGAGTGCCCAAGTACATCCATCCATCCATCCATAATATAAGTTATAGACCGGGGGATTCTCGACATCCTCCATAATACGTATACTCCGTACCCCCGTACCAGGCCCTGCAGGCTGATTAGGGCTTTACAGTTATTACTGGAACTGTCGCTCTAAAATAACAGCCAATGCACGGACGGCATTTTGGGGCGGTGCGCATCCTTCGTGGGATCTCGGTATACTTCGACGAAGACCAAATTCAAACCCAGAAAAGCTGAAGGACCCCAGGGAAACCTCTTAAGCTAAAACAGCGACGGATACGAAACATCTGGATTCAAAAACAAGCAGAGGGTTTGAAATATACAACACATTACCTTGTGCCTAATCCGCTCAAATATGGGCTTATTCGGAGAGGTCATGAATGCGCTCCGGCATGTTTCCGAATCAAAGATATCCATCATGACACGGATTTGATAGACGAGCCTTGACTAGGGATGATCATTCGCGATAAATAAAGAATATGAAAAATGCGATCAAGATATATAACGCATTAATATCCATTTCTTTTTATGATACTATCACAAACACTATTATGGTAATGTTGGGTGCCGGCGAGTCTCGTGTGGGATTCGAGCCCCAACCCTCAAAGTTTGTCACCTAATTACCAGACAGTAGGCTTAAATGCACGCGTTCTAAACCACTCGTCCACCTCAGCGTCGATACAAAGAAGTGCAGAAATCGGCGTCTAGAAATATTCTACCCCAGTCGTAGGCTGACTCTAAAGCACAAAATCCGATTATATACATTATCATGTAGAAAACGAAAGCCTCGCCCCGGGATTAACTAAACCTCTCAACATGACGAGCGCCTCAATCTATGGTCAGTAACCCAACTTCCCAACACGCCACAGGGTTAACCCAAATGCTAAACACGCAAACTGGACGAAACAGGCAAAAACTACATAGAAACAATCTGATAATGAACTGTTAAAAATCCTTCTTTCAAACTGTTTTAAATTGTATCAAGCAGCCAGAGGATGCTAAGTCCCCCGTCGAAATAGCAGCGATAGTTTTGATAGTGTTGTTGGTTTCGGGGATATAGATGAGGGATGCAACTACTGCTTGCCATACATGATGTGAGTTACTGTTTGACTCACGGGGTATTAGCTGGTGTGAGAGTGGTGGAGATTCTTCTGTAAGCATGCTTACATGATACCGCCGTTATCACCAAATTTATATTTCGCCATCAGGTGGCGCCACCTGTAGGCACATGTGGGCGAAACGCAATCCCAACCAATATCTCTCGGCATGGTATTTTCATGCCAAATTTGAGAAGAATCCGATATGGCGTCCTTAAGTTATTGCCCGGAAACAAATTTCTCTATTCTCGGCCGTCTATTTTTCCTGTTGTATATAAATGATTTACACTTCCATACCTCAGACTGTGATACAACAATGTTTGCGGAGACGTCACGTTATCATCTTCGCGTACTCAAGTCGAACACTACAAATGTGCCTTGGCTGAACTGAACTCCTCTGGTATTTGGTATAGAACTATGAATATTTCGTGGTCCATATTAGGAGAAGTGCGACTGTATGACCTCTAAAAATCAAATTTGATTGGCTATTCGAAGGATATGAGCATTTCCCTTTTTCCCGACGACTTCACGTTATCGTCGAACACTACACGTGTTGCCTTGGTCGAACACACCACATTTTCTCCTCAGAATACGGTTTGATGATGTCGTAGCACTATACATATTTTCCTTTAATTTTTCTTGGCAGACTTGTTAGACTGTGTTTTGCAATTATTACACTTTACCATATAAGATTGATTTTCTCAATCCTTGGTCCTTGAATAAAATTATTTTCTCCAATTCCAACACTTATTCAATGAAATATTTACCCATTTCAGAATACCATACTCTGCCCAAAATCTCATATGCGAGATAAAACTAAATACTATTTCTGAAGTGAATAATCTGCAACAAGAAAATCATTCGTAACAGTTTCCAAATGAAGCCTTGAAAATATTGCGAAGGACAACTGTATAATATGGATATATGATTAATCAAAATGTGCTCACTGGCCTATTTCGGTATTTTCGACGCATTTCTAGTGATGTTTTTCTGTTGTAACAAAACACCTCAAACCAAAATTAGATTGTCACACAATATCATTGAAAGTTTGATAATTTGAATGGTTTTGATTTGAGGTGTCATATTTCTCTTATAAGGGAAAACCCTCCCTGAAAATGCCTTAAAAATACCAAAATAGGTCAGGGAGCACATTTTGATCATTGATATCTGTATTCTTCTACAATTGAACATCAGAATTCTATCGAGTGTGATAATACATATTGTCAAATTCAACAAAAATATACTCAACGAGAGATCCTGAAGGATCTTAGCGCCCACCATTGTCCGATAATTGTAAGCTAATGACAAGAGGATTTTTTTGTCCATTGTTACTAAGAACAAACGATTGATTTGTAATTTTGTTTACAGAATTTCGAATCTGAGCGAAAAAGATCGAAAAAGGGGCACTGGAAAACCCCAAGATATCATCTTTCTAAGTTTAAGGAGTTTCAAGATTTCTAGAAACAGTACTTATGTCAGTTGTTATAGTACAATAGAAAAGAGTAAAGTTAGTCTGAAAGTGAATGTCCGGAGGATCACTCGTCTTCGTTTTGTTGTATTTTTTTTGCACGTGTCATCATTGGGTACTGGAAGCGAAGACAAATCTCTTTGACCCTTTGGCATGAGCTATGAAACATACTTAAGATTTTATAATTAGGAACGAATGCTAGTTCTGTTCTAGAATTCTGTTCTGTTTACTGGGCTAGTTTGAGATATCTCTTTTAAGATACCATGCTCGAAAATAGTAAGATGGTACAATACTTAATACTGAAGGGATCCGCGCAGTAATATTGAAACATCAAAAGTGTCTGAATCCTGATTATCTCCCTTGGATCGAAACACGTAGTAGTCTAAAGTTGTCGAGTTGTAACGTTGTGTCACAAGAGTGACGTCCCTTCATGTAGCCGACCCGTCAGCAGACGAAACAGTTTACTGGACTAGAAAAACTGATTTAAAATTTGAAGAAATACATTTTAATTCCGAATTATTTGAACTCCTTGATATGGAAGTTGAAGGTATGGATATTCTCTATAGTCACTATATAGAATATGTCCCACCGTTTGATCCGTCGACTCGTGGGATGCAACGTCACAACTCGCGAATACCGTATTAATTTTAAGCGTAACTTGGATTTTCGAATCGGACAAAAAAAGGTACATGTGTCTTGCAGAACTAGGTCCCATGTGGGACCTGTGTACCAAATTTCAGACAGATCCATGAAGTAGTTCCTGAGAATTGACGATAACAATGTTTCAAGAGGAAACCTGGCGGCCATATTGGATTTTCGAATTGGACCAGAAAGGTATCTTGCACAAATGGATCACAAGGGTAACCTGTGTACCAAATTTGCGGAAGATCCAATGCGTACTTCTTGAGAAATCACGATAACAAAGTTTCATGGGCTATCCAAGATGGGCGCCTGATGACCATATTGGATTTTCGAATCGGACCGAAAAAGATATTTTGCACAACTAGATCCCAAGGGAAACCTATGTACCAAATTTGAGAAAGAGCCATGCAGTACTTCCTGTGAAATCACGATAACAAAGTTGCATGGAAAGATCCAAGATGGCCGCCTGGTGGCCATATTGGATTTTCGAATCGGACCAGAAAAGGTATATTGCACAACTAGACCACACGGGGAACCTATGTACCAAATTTGACAACGATCCATTCAGTAGTTCCTGAGAAATCGCAATAACAAAGTTTCATGGGGAAATCCAAGTGGCTGTCTGATGGACATATTGGGTTTTGGAATCGGACCAGAAAAGGTGTCTTGCACAAATAGACCATAAGGGGAACCTGTGTACCAAATTTGAGAAAGATCCATGCAGTACTTCCTGGGAAATGACAATAACAAAGTTTCATGGGGAAATCCAAGATTGCCGCCTGGTGGCCATATTGGATTTTTGAATCGGACCAGAGAAGGTATCTTGCACAACTAGACCCCAACGGGAACCTGTGTATCAAATTTGAGAAAGATCCATGCAGTTGTTCCTGAAAAATCGCGATAACAAGGTTTCATGGAGAAATCCAAGATGACCGCCTTTTGGTCATATTGGACTTTCGAATCGGACCAGAAAAGGTATGTTGCACAACTAGACACCAAGGGAAACCTGTGTATCAAATTTGAGAAAGATCCATGCAGTAGTTCCTGAGAAATCGCGATAACAAGGTTTCATGGGGAAATCCAAGATGGCCGCCTTGTGGCCATATTGGATTTTCGAATCGGACCAGATAAGGTATCTTGCCCAAGTAGACCCCAATGGGAACCTGTGTACTAAATTTGAGAAAGATCCATGCAGCAGTTCCTGAGAAATCACGATAACAAAGTTGCATTCGGAGATCCAAGATGGCCGCCTGGTGGCCATATTGGATTTTCGAATCGGACCAGAAAAGGTAACTTGCACAACTAGACCACAAAGGGAACCTGTGTACCAAATTTGACAAATATCCATGCAGTAGTTCCTGAGAAATCGCAATAACAAAGTTTCATGGGGAAATCCAAGATGGCTGCCTGATGGACATATTGGATTTTGGAGTCTGAGCAGAAAAGGTATCTTGCTCAACTGGACCACCAGGGGAACCTAAAGGCATAATGATATTTTGCACAACTAAATCCCAAGGGGAACCTGTGTACCAAATTTGAGAAAGATCCATGCAGTAGTTCCAGAGAAATCGCGATAACAAGGTTTCATGGGGAAATCCAAGATGGCTGCCTTGTGGCCATATTGGATTTTCGAATCGGACCAGAAAAGGTATCTTGCACAACTAGCCCCCAAGGGGAACCTGTGTACCAAATTTGAGAAAGATCCATGAAGTAGTTCCTGAGAAATCGTGATGATCAAGGTTTCATGGGGAAGTCCAAGATGGCTGCCTGGTGGCCATATTGGATTTTCGAATCGGACCAGAAAAGGTATCTTGCACCACTAGACCCCAAGAGGAACCTGCGTACCAAGTTTGAGAAACATCCATGTAGTAGTTCCTGAGAAATCGCGATAACAAGAATTGTTTACGGACGGACGACGGACGGACGACCGACTGACGACGGACGGACGGCCGACGGACCACGGTCGAAAAGCGATTTGAACAGCCCGCCATCTGGTGATGGTGGGCTAAAAATGTGCTTGATGTGGGAGTTACGAATCGAGCGACAGCGTGAGTGAACGAGTGCGCAACCTCATGAAAAATATTCTTGGACAAGTGATATAATTCCCTAAATCATTTCGATTTTCCCAATAACATCGAACAGCTTAAGATAGGTTACAGTGCAGTGTGACTGATCGGTGGATATCGGTAATTATGTGCGGATGGACCAACCTGATGTATTTAGACCTTTTTCATACTTCGAGATGTATTTTGTTGTGGAATTAGAAGGGGTTGGTTTTGTAGTCTCCATTGTGTCTTTAGAGGCAATAGAGCAGATTGTCAATCTGTTAGGAGTTGTTTATTGAAACACATTATTTCATTTGTACTTCATCTATCCGGTTGATATAATCTACATCTGCACCTCACTCCGAGTGAACGGATATTTAGCGGTGGCCTGTTCAAGAGCTATAGCATGACCCAATAGAATCTCTGGATTCACTCGAACTTTCAACAAGATGCATTACATATCATAGGTTGGATTGTACTCGGCTGACATAAACCATGAGTATGGATTTGATAATTGCTGGGTTACGTCAGTCTGTTAAAATCCGGTTTTCCAATTCAAACGTTCTACTCTACATAATCGTGAGATTTCTTGCCATGAAACTCGCATTTCCTCGCGAATTCTGTTCATCGGCATCTACATGAGCACCCGCATCATACACATCCGCAACTATAGAATAGTTGCGCCTGAAGCTGAGTATTTCTCATCTCTTCTCCTTAATCCATCCTCACTGGGGGATGCTTTGATTGTGATTATTCATATGAACATTATGCAGGGCTTATATTGCACAATCTTTAAGCGAAATTAGGTAGAAGTTGGGAAACGTACGTAACTTCCACTTCGAGAAACAAAAAGAGACGTTTGTGGTGTAAACTTGTCGAATGAGTTTCTGCAAATATGGTCTTTGGGCGTTAGATGAAATTGTCATATTTCGCGCTGCTAGACCAGAAATACACGATGTTCAGGTTTTTCAGGGTTATACGATAATCTGAGATAGAGTACCGACATTACTATGGAAGTAATACTGCTATTAAGAAACCTACATGTGTAAACTGAACTTGGGCAGTCTTATGTCGGGCTTTTTAATGTGTTTGTCTTTGTGTTATATTTCAGGGGTCCTTGGACTTGAACAGTTCAGTTTGGGACATGATCGTGGCGGATCACAAGACCATTCCAGAATTATGTAAGCGCATGCATGCAAATGGTCACTCCGTACGTGCATCTGGTGTAGTTGTGTCGTAATATCATCCTCTTCACATGGTGACTAGACTACAGATCCTCAACCCTGTATATTGCTCTTGTACAGTTATCTTACTGAGACAGTATTTAGGGCTCGACAAGCGTGGTTCTGGGATTGGGATGGAAAAATCAATGTCATCAGAGATCAAATTATTAGAGCACAGAAAGACGTTATCATGAGGAAAATATAAGCTATCATTAACACTGATCATTCTTCAGAATAGTTCAATATGGAGCCCAGCTTTTGGGTAGCAGGTTTGCTCGCTCAATAATTAATTGACCTTTTTTCTCTGAATGTTTTTTTTTGATGTGACGTAAATATTTCTCATCTTTTCTATTTCAGGCGTTTAGAATATGACCAGGAGAAATACACTCGCTTAACGCGAGATTCGTACAAAGCGTAAGTATGCCATTGGGATATCTTTGAGACGATGAAGTCAGAGAAATCAATCGATGCTGTGTAGCAACTACTAATGACACAGTTGTCGCAATGCAACAATTGTGTCATTAGCAGTTGCAAGGTCGCCAGCTAATGTCGTAATTGCGTCATTAGTAGGCGACCCTGCATACATAGTCAACCACTAATGAAGCAATTACGACAATTGTGTCATTAGTGGTTGCTATTCAAATATTTAATCGTACATCATGCGTGATATATTTTTGTCTCAAATAATTACTGGTTTGCAGCGTCAACATGCTCGTTACAATTTTTTGTTAGCGAAAGAGTCGCCTACTATTGTCTCAATTGTGACATTACCTGTCGACCGGACAGCTGCTAATGACACAATTGTCGTAATTGCGATAATCGTGTCACTGGTAGTTGCTACATTTGTAGTAGTTGCCACAGTGGTGTCACAGAACGGGTCACTGTACTAACATACCGGTGTCAGTGTACTATGCACATTTGTTGTCCACAGATGGGAAGAGGTGGAGCGGGAGTCCGGTATTCAGTTGGTTTATAAGACGGGAGGTTTACTTTTGGTCCCTAGAGGAGCAATGGAGTACATCTTACGAGATCATGCTAAAGCCATGGATGACCATAATATACCGTAAGATATCGTTATCAAGTTGCTGGTGATTTATCATTGAATTAGTCGTCGGTTTATGGGTTGATGAAATCAGCGGTGTATTTTACCTGCTATATGAATAGCTTGTCGGATAGTGTCTGTAACAAGCAGAGGTCTTTTTGCGTCTCACACATACAATATCTGAGTCTACACAAATCTTGTTTCATAACAAATCGAAAATCCGAGATAATTTTTCAAGGTATTGGGTCGGAATGCAAGAGGCTTAAGTCGAAATTTCAAGGTGATCCCCCAACGGTAACTAGGAATTACAAGTTGATAGACTTGAAATTTCGCCTTAATAGTTGGACATTTCGCGGTAGTATACCATACCTCTAAGAACTTTTCCGTTTTTCGGAATTCGCCTGAATATATTTGGAATTTCGGCTTTTTTAAAAAATTTTCTCAGTTACAAGCGTCTAGTCCGTCATTCATAATTCAGCCGTCGTCCTTTAAAGAATATCCGCGTTCATAACCCAAAGACCTATTCCATATTCCATATAACAGCATTAGCACCAAATTCCAAAGGACAGTCATAGTATACATGAACATAGTCTAGTTTCCTGCCAGAGAGAAGCGCTCAACAGTTTTCAATGATGCCGACAAGACATCATGATGTTCCAAAAATATAAAATCCGTATCGCTGATCAGTATTCTTAACCCATAATAATCGCTGTAAAGTCGTCATCTAGAGAATGATGTATCTCAGGCACGCTTTGATTGTGACTGTTCATATGAACACCATGAGGATCTTGAAGTACAAGGGTTCATACGGCCCCTAGCCCCGGGTTAAGCGGAATTAGACACAAGTTACGAAACGTAACGCTATAGATCTTGCACGCTACGCTCGTATTTTGCTATCAGCATGCGATATGTATCGCCAAATTTGAGAAACTTGAGCGGACGCGCTTGTTGGAATAGCCCTGTTTTATAAGTTTCTGCAGCAATGTGTTGTGACATTGATTAAAATCGTCACATTTAACACAGGATCTAGCAAATGCTACTATGCGAGATATGTATACGCCATATGCAGGTCCCACTGGAATATTACTATCCAGAAAGGGATAGTTTACGGTGTCGAAATTGTAATCATCTCTTTTGTCATAAAGTCGACGAGAGAGAAGGCCCGCTTCATTTTTATAGAGATATAAATCAAAATATGATGTGCCTGTAGGGCTATCTGTAGTTTCCTTCAAATCCAATGAAGGTGGATATATATCCTTCACTGCGTCATTTATATAGCGATTATTCACAGCGAGAAGATTACCAGATCTTGGTGTCTCGGTGTTTCAAAATCATGTCACCTTTTCGGTCCCTGCAACATATGTTTTCATATGACGAAACTCAATATCGTACACTTACTATAGACTGGGGTCCCCGGCTTGTTGCTTGATGAGCATTACCGCAGAGATGTTCGTGTGGATCGTATTTTTCTTCTTTAGATACACCTGTATGACTGGTACTGAAGTGAACAAGAGATTCCCTCAATTTACCCTGGGGGACGAGACTTTGGGCTTTTACATGAAGGATGACGGACTGGTGGACGCCGCCATGGGCAATGCCGTCCACGTCCAACTGGCCAGAGGGAATGGGGCTACCATTCTGGACAATTGCCCAGTCACCAGAATTGATCAAGATAGAAATGGACGTACTGTGGTAAGTTTCATTTAAGGGAGAATAAAGAATCGGAACGCTATATCGGATTCTGGTGAAACAAACCATGCTATCCATTAGAGACAAGAAACAGGTTTATTCGGGTGCACCTCCCTAACAAGCGCTCTAAAACACGTGCCAAACTGATACAATCTGGTACACAGGCTATTGAAACCACGCTAACATTGGCATCCATGTGCTAGAAAGTATAGCCATTCATAGCTGACGTGTCATTCACAGCACATGTAGCGAGTTGATTTGGTTAGCGATGTAGAACATCCTGCCACAATGCCATCAGAACAGTACATTTGATTGGCTGTGGACGGTCTGTCGCAGTTATGCATTCTGTATCCTCTTCAACGCCGTTAATCGTAATGCCTATCGCGCTACTCTCTCCAGCTATTATAGAATTCGAGTGAAATATTGCTCGTTGGCGGTGCAATTCTCTCGTGGCTGCCATATTATTCGCGCTCAGTCTGGATGTTAATTTTAGTTGTTTCAATTTAAAAGGTGTACACAACCAAGGGAGTGTTCACCTGTCGTCGTGTGATCGTGACGGCCGGTGCCTGGATCAACCAGGTGATGGGTTCAGTCGGAGTCCATATCCCGGTGATTGTCACACAGGAGCAAGTCACTTACTTCGCCACTCCACACATGAAAGACTTCACCAAGAAAAAGTAAGTTGATAGAACAAGACATTTCGAGGTATACCATATTATGACACATGTGCGTTTTTTCTCGGCTTACGCTACAAACCCATGAGAAAAAAGATGATATCCATGTTTTATTTTGTAATTTCTACCTCTCAAGACAAAACTATGGATTTACTAAGAGTTTCCACAGGTCCATAATCCAAAGACCTGATTTATTAATACTATTATCACCTAAGTTAACATATAACCGAAAGATAAAAAGTAAATTGGAGTTACCTGAAAGATAATATACAATTATGTGATGCAAATGAGGGGGATACGATGTTTTATGGACCAGAGAAAGCCAATATTCACCAAGGCCGAAGGCCGAGGTGAATATTGTTTTTTTTTCTGGTCCATAAAAGTTCATATTTACCGAATTGGAACCACATAATTGTTTTATTATAGAATCGCAATTGGTTTGAATTTGACGTTGAATTTACATACTGAATATACGCATTACATATTCAAGAAACCATTATGACTATTCTGAAGATTTTCTTTAAGAATATCTCCATAATTGTGTCTAATCATGCAACTACCGCCAGCCGCACAACAGGTGTTCGAAGTCACGTCAGTCGCGCGATAGCTTCTACAGTGACGTCAACAAATGTTATATTCACCGGTCGGTGAATATAACATTTTAGCCAGTGAATATAACTTTTTGTGAGATATCACATGACGTTCAATGGACCAATCAAATGAAGGAATCACTGCTGGTCATATAATAATATACAATTATGTGATTCCAGTGAGGTGAATATTATACAATTATGTGATTCCAATGATATTTCAGTGGGACAGCACTATAAAATGGCAGCATTAGATCTGCTCTGTTACAAGTAGGTTCCCCTTCCCCTCTCCCTCCCCTCCCTTCCCTTCCCCGTCGTGATATAGCTGAAAAAATGTTGAAAGCGACGTTAAACCCTATTCACTCACTCACTCACCCAATGAGGTGAATACGATGTGTTATGGACCAGAGAAAACCAATATTCACCGAGGCCGAACACATCGTATTTACCGAATTGGAATCACATAATTGTTTTATTATATGAAACAATCGAAATACGTTTGAATTTGCATTGGCTGGATGAAATATATATGGGGAAAGATGATTATTCTGAACTTTTTCATTAGATATATCTCACCATCACGCATGTTGGAACGGGACGTCAGCCGCACAACGAGTGTTCGAAATGACGTCAATCGCGCGACCGGCTTCGGCAGTGACGTCAACAAAAGTTATATTCACCGGTCGGTGAATATAACATTCTGGCAGGTGAATATAGCTTTTTGTGAGATATCACATGACCGCCAATGGACCAATCACACGGGATATTCGCCACCAGTCATATAATAAAGCTTTTTGTGAGATATCACATGACCACCGATGGACCAATCACACGGGATATTCGCCACCAGTCATATAATGAAAGCGGTTAACAGTTTTCAATGATGGCGACAATATTTATATTCTGCTATTCAAATCCGTATTACAATTTAATGTTCCTGGAGTGTAGTACATTGATGTGATGTTACGATATTGGTGTGACTAAGAAGAATAGAATATTCCAATGAACATATTAATATGCTAGATGAGTATCTCAGACACGCTTTGATTGCAAATGTTCATATAAAAACTACGCAGATGTCTTTCACATATATAGTGTTTATACGAAATTACAATACAAAGCGTCAAAGAACTTCAACACTATGATTCTAGTCTGCAATCAACAGATGATATATATCACCGAATTTAAGAAACTTTGAATGCAGGCGTTTGGATATCTAGTTCGTCCGTACGTTCAAAAAGTTAGACCGCGGTTCGCAGTTCGCAGTTCATTATTCGACAAGACCAACAATTATTTCTTCAGATATGGAATCTGTATTTTTTTTATTATGAGTACTTTGAACTCCAAACTCTGCATAGCAAGAGAGAAAGTCATGCTCTATATCTTTGCATATTCATATCTCAAATCTGACGCCAGGGGGCGCTGCTAGGGGTGCTGTTATGAGTCGCTGAATGACTGGTCCCGAATAACGAACTGCGAACCGCGGTCTAACTTCCGTCATCAATTGTATGTCACACTTCTTTCACATGAAATATATCCTATACTTTGTATCACGTTAAGACATGAAAATATTGGTGGTAGTTCTCTTGATAGGCCTACTCGTTGAGACAAGGGTATATTCAGTGAATAATGAATCGTATTCCACGTTTGAAATAATTATGCAATATATTTGCATGCTTTTCTATCTTATCGGTTGACGATATAGGATGACTTATTTGGATTTGGTGCTGATGCTGTTTTACAAATAGGTCTTTAGAATATGTACGCGGGAATTATTTAATGGACGACGGCTGAATAGTGAATGACGGACTAGACGTTTGTATTTCATTGACTTCCTATCTATGATATTAGATAATTTTGTCAAACATTGTCCATGCAATGCTTGTATTTCAGCTTCCCGATATGGGGGTTTAAGACGCCAAATTGTAATTTTTACGGATTACCGATTCATGGGAATTCTGGGTCCAAAATTGGAATTGACGACGGCGGACCTGTGGTAACGGCTGAAACCCGAACCTATGATCCGGATCCGGAAAGGGAACGAGTGTCTATAGAATTCTTGAAGAAAAATATTCCGAAGGTAGGTTTACTAATACCGATGCACATGTGTTCACACAGAAATACCTATTTGTCTTGACGAAAAACTCTTGAATACTCAATCCTCTAGCTGCATTGCGTTAACGGTTGTTATTTTTGGACGGTTCCGTACAGAATGGGCTGTGATCACGCGGACGTGGACATGTCAATTCGTCGTACACTTGGACACAATGATTCGCTGCGTTCTCTTCGCTCTCCCACTGGTGGAATTTCTGAACATATCTGTTTATATAGTTTATATAGCGGCTGACATGTAAATTAAATTAAAATTAAAATTGAATGACCCACTGTTCCATAATTTGGCTGCCCATGGCACTGTTCCATTGGCTGCAAATGGCCTCATGTTGGTTGTCGGCTGTGTTGGACAAGCAATATCAACAAGATACTAAGCTCAGTGACCTGAACTGGATCAATCCACCTTTGCTGTGATTGGTCAGTATATGTTTGTCGGCTTGTGTGGATACAGAATTGAAGGCCAAATTCTACAGTGGCCGACTAGGGAGAGACCCTCTGCAGTCCTGGTAATGTTCGAACGAACATCGAATTTCAACGAATCAATTTCTGTTTTAGACATTCAGATTCAATATTCTGATGGATACTGAGGCTTGGGTGGACCTTCCGTGGGCAATAACAAAAGAAGTGGATCGGCCGCTAACAATCATACCAAGTATCATGTAGCTCTCTGCCCTCCGATTGGAGATACCCATGCACATGTACAGTTGGGTCCTTATAGCATGTTGGGGACCTCAAACTACCTATATTTTTATGATCGCACAATGTCGCTTTCAATCATTTACGTAGACTTCGCCATTCATAAGATGGCTTGCGAATCGTGTGTCTCCATTATCGCGGAGCGATATCCTGTACTTTACCGGATTCTGTTCGGCCTCCATCCGGCGGAAAACAGACTGGAGAAATCTGATAAATTACAGGTTTTCATACCACTTCGGAAACAGATATTGCCTGGGCTTACAAAAGATATAGGTATGAATAACTTTCGTGTCAGCCAAGAGGCGTTGTAGATCTGTAATTTTGAACAAGTAGGGCAGCACATGACTCCAAAATGGCGGGTTACGTTGAGGTTACGTCGGTAGACTTTAGCTGATTGGCTGGCGAAGTCACGTGGTGTTGATTTCTGGAAATTTCCTCTTGCAGTTGCCGAAAGTAGGCTGAAATGGATATCCACGATCCCAGGGTCAGTCTTACCGCGTTTCGATGACCCAGATGGTTACAGGTTAGCTTTCAATTTTGAATTTGGATCTCGCGTGAGTTCACAATATTCAGCGAGGCTTCACTGTAACTTTTGACAAAGAATCTCATTCCTATTATCTGGGGGCTCCTTTCAAATACTGGAGGAGCACCAGTCGTTTTCTGTTCACGTATTTACAGGCTGTGGGTCCCATATTACAGACAAAAACATGTCTGTACACGATGACTCTAGACCGGAACTTCGTCATCGATACGTTGGCATCACGTGGTATGCCCGGTGTTGTATTCTGTTGTGGCGCTGGGCATGCTTTCAAGTAAGTAATCCCCTTAATCAGGTATGTTAATTACATACTAATTGTAAAAATGTTTGGATATCTTTCTTGGAGTTGAGGTATCTGTACATTTTCTAATCTATCAATTCAATCCCGCCGATAAAAGTGTTTGCAATACTTTGAGAACTTGCAGATTATTAAGTGTAATTCCACTCTCAATTACGTGTGAAAAAAAAAAGTAGAAAGTACATTATTTTACGCTTTATGTATAACATACAATGATCGACGAACAGCCTGTATTTTGTGTGAGAGATAATTTATCCTTTTTGGAAACTTTCTTTCATGTCTAAGATTTGATTATAAAGTCTGTCCATTTTAATTAGTCGTCTACATTGGAGCTTGCCAAAAATCAATAGTTAACCCTGCGTGAATTTCCTTTTTTGCAACGTGTAGAACAAACTGAACTCTACAATATGATCATACCATTTGTCCATGATATCGATGATATATCACGCTTGAAATAACTTCGTAATTTTCTCCATATAAAGCTCCAGTACATTTGTTGCATGTACCCAGCCTCAATTACACAGGAAAACGTCATAATGTCTTAATCTTCACTGCCCCAAAGGTCATTGATGCCTTATAAAGTAATAACAGGCGGTCCGTGAGAGTGTCGGTTATATCCCAGGCCCAGTGTAATTGTCGAATGATAACCCGTAAGTAGTATATAAACAATGTTTCAAGTCCCCTTTCACCCGGATGTAGAGGTCATTTGGGGAGGATTTGAGGAGGAGAGGTCAAGTGCAGTATAGTTCCGGCAGAATCACCAAAAGCTACCTCCAGCACAGGAGAGTTCCAATTGTTGGAGGGGATGTATTCATCCGCGGTGATGCGGTCTGGTAGCGGTTTTGGCGGCGATTCGGTCGCGGGAAAAAGCTTCCGCGGAGAAAAAGTAGTCCCTAGATAAAATGGTCCGATCGGGTCGAGTGAGGTATCAAAGTGAAGCATTCGTGAAGGGGCATCTGATGGGCTGGGTGTGGGGTTGAAATATCGGCATTGTGCGCATGCGCGGTGGCCCAAGGGTATAGAAATAGACGTGTTGCGATGTAGGGGAGTCCCTAATGGGCCGATGGAGTTGTATGAGGTATCAATGTGAAGCATTCGTGAAGGGACATCAGATGGGCTGGGTGTGGGGTTGAACTATCGGCATTCTGCGCATGCGCGGTGGCCAAAGGGTATGAAAATAGACGTTTTGGGATCTAGGGGAGCCCCTAATGGGCCGATGGAGTTGTATGAGGTATCTATGTGAAGCAGTCGTGAAGGGACATCAGATGGGCTGGGTGTGGGGTTGAACTATCGGCATTCTGCGCATGCGCGGTGGCCAAAGTGTATGAAAATAGACGTTTTGGAGCTAGGGGAGCCACTAATGGACCGATGGGGTCGAGTGAGGTATCAAAGTGAAGCATTCGTGAAGGGGCATCTGATGGGCTGGGTGTGGGGTTGAAATATCGGCATTCTGCGCATGCGCAGACGCAATGCGGAGCTCTCGTCCAATCAGAAGCGAGTATTTCAAATCCGTCGCAGAGCTCTCGTCCAATCAGAAGCGAGTATTTTGACCCGGTGCATTATGGGACATATCCAAGATGGCGGCACGTCTGTTCAAGATGGCGGCACATCCGGTGTCGAAAACTGGCCATTTCGTCGGAATGTGGTCACCAAGTGTCGAAAACTGGACCCTGTATGGGTCCCACTAGACGTTTTGGAGCTAGGGGAGCCACTAGTGGTCCAATGGGGTCGAGTGAGGTATCAATGTGAAGCCTATGTGAGGGAACATCTGATGGGCTGGGTGTGGGGTTGACATATCGTCACTCTACGCATGCGCGGTGGCCAAAGGGTATGGAAATAGACGTTTTGGAGCTAGGTGGCCCACTAGTGGGTCGATGGGATCGAGTGAGGTATCCATGTGAAGCCTAGGTGAGGGACTTACACTAGGGTGTCGTATCCATTCTGCTGCGCAGGTCACGTGGGTTTGTGACGTCACTTCCGGGTTTCACCTCCAAACATAGAAGAGTTCCAATGTTTACTTAGACGTCCGTATGTTCAACCTCCTGGGTGTTTCCCGCCCCGGCCCCCAGCGTGCGCGCGCGCGCGGGGGTTCTCCGGCCGCAACGTCATTACCGGCAGTGCGCGAGCCATTCTAGGCCACTGATTGGCTAATACGGTGTTCAAAGCCAGTTTCATGCATTATGCTCATATAACTTATAGTCATAAACTTAATCTATACGTGTTGGACGAGTCTTCAGTCACCGTATACACGCACCTCAATGAAATGCCCGCTCCAAACCTAGACCAAAACACGTACTTGGTCTGTGGGCTGATTTCATTGGCTCTCTATTTTACTATAGTGCTCTTGCATTCTAACCTTGATGGGTTACATTTTGGCCCCATCCTACACCACTGATTTCAGTTTGACTGAATCTCCACATTGGGCATTTATGCATTATGAATAAAACACACACAAGACAGGGTTTTTTGGTGAGATCTCATTTTTTTTTTATTCAGTAACAACAACAACGTGAGAACAACCACGTGAAAACTGAAGCCCAGAACAAGGGGCTTGTACATTGAAAGAACTGAAGCCCAGAACAGGGGGCTTGTACAGCCCACCCATGAACTCCTTGGGAGTATCGTATTGGCCTTCGGGGAGGGTGAGTCGGGTGTCTTTTCCTTCGTAGGTCACGTCGTACCACACTTCATTGGCTCGTACGTTGTACCACGAGTAAGGGTATTGGATATCCACGAGGCCACATTCCCATCGTCCAGGTAAATGCAACGGTTGCGGTAACTGGGTCACGTACTTGGCCACGGTGTTGTCAGGAAACACATCCAGCGAACTGTTACTGGGTAGGGTGACGTAAAACATGGCGACTGAGCTGTCCTGCTGCTGCTGTTGGTTTTGATAGGTCTTCCAGGCCTTGGGCGGTTGTGTCCGGCGTCGTGTTCGTCGCGTTGACTTGCTACGTGTCACGGCTCTGGAGATGTGGGGTGTCCTGATCAAGGGTGGTTTTTGTAAAGAAGGTGCCCGTTGTGGTGGTGGAGTTTTGGGGGGTGACTCCGGTTCCCATTCGGATTCCCAAGAAGGTAGTGGGCCACTCGGCGATTGCTGGGTTCGCTGCATAAAGGCCCAGCGGTGGGTGTTCCCCACCAATTCCTGTGGTACATGCATGTCTTTCAAGCCTTGAGCGAAGGCCTCCCAGCCTCGAGGATCCGTGTGCGATCTGCGTTTACGCATCAGGTCATTCACTAAATCCGTCATGTGGGTGCCGGGGACCACCTGATTCTGTACCAGGAGTTCGCCTTTATCATTCCAAGTCATGTTAGGATTCTGTTTCATCCGTTGTAATACTAGGCCAGCTTGTTTCTTGAACGATGCAGGTACACTCTTCAGGACTTCGTCTTCCACCCACTGCGGGGCTGTGGGTGGTACCCCTGGTAATGGCGGCTGTTGGAGCGGTGCTGAAGTCGGCGGTGTGTCACGTGGTGGTGGTGGTGGTGGTGGTGGGGTAGAGAGGGTTTTGTATTGGTCCATGAACGTCATGTACCGTTGAAGCGTATCATTGTACCGTTGTACTTTCTCACTGTCGCTTAACCCCGGTCTCTGTAAGATCTGTTGCATCTCTCCATCGAGGGTGTTTATGGTCTTCACCGTAGGTGAGACAGGGTAGGGCGATTGGAGGTTTTGAAGGAACCGTGGTTCGACGAGGACCATTTTTTCGTGTGGTTCATTGTCGGCCGAAGAGTCCACCCAATACTGGACCCAACACGGAAGCGGCCAACGGTGCTAAGATGGCCCCGAGAAAGCCGCCTTTCTGTAACACCTTTTTCTTTTGTGTTTGAGGGACCCGCTTCTGGACTAGGGTTCGGAGACCTGTCTTATGCTTGGCCAACTTGGTCTTCTGAGCCGGAGTCAGTGGTACGTTGCCTTTTAACAGATTGTACCCGATCTCGCACAGACAGCGTACAAGGTCAGGGTCCGCACCGCGTACAATGGTTCGGACCAACTCGGGTGGGGCCGTCTTCAATACACGGAGCGTGGGAGCGTGCTTCCGTACTCGCGCAGACATCATGTACAACTAATGCTAGAACCCACAACTCTGCTCCTTTTATCTACTTCAGAGAACAGAGACAAAGTCAACCCTGCTGTGGTATTCATTCTTTTTATTATTCCCCATCATCAAACACACAGACCCCAGCTGGGGGAGCCACTGTGGGTGTGTTTACATTATTTTTGCATGTACACGTGGTGGGCTCTCCGGGAAAGATGCCGGTCCGTAGTCGAAGGTGTTCGGGGGTGGCTTGCTTGAGGTCGAAGAGCATATACCCGTGCTGAGGGGTTGTGGCATCTTTAAAGGCTTCCAACGCAAACGGTGTGCGGCCGGGATACATCTGTCTCGCCAGGTGCAGCAGTTGAGTGGTATCTCTCGGGTTTTTGAAGACCACCAGGTAGTGGGCATTTAAGCTGATGTTCCGATGGTCTTTGTTTTTACTGAACAGATTCTGCACAATGTAGATGATGCTGAGCCGTCGATGGTGGCTGCCTTTGGTAAAGAGTTGGGTGACCCGCGCATCCGTCTCCGCCATGAGATCATCCAGAACCACCAAGGTGTCGGGTTCCAAATCGGCCAGGTTGGGTAGGCCTTCCACGAACGTGATGTGGGGCATTGCTGCATACGCTTCCTGTCATTCTCCATAACACCACACGACTCGGGCAATGGGTGGGGTGATCATGCTGTCGGCGTGTTGAAGGAGCTTCCTGACGAAGTGCGTTTTGCCGGAACCCGTCGGTGCTGCGATGACGCAAGTGAAGGGATGCTGCCACCGAGGGTCCATGGTTCGAGGTGTATCCGTTGTCGTGGTAACCCGCTCTTGTAAATTTCGTACGAGTGAACTGGAGTGGTGGTGGATACAACGTCGGTAGTCGTTGTCTGTTCACTGCGAGGGATGATGATGGTGGTGGGTACAACGTGGGTCGTCGTTGTCGGTTCACTCTGAGGGATGAAATCCGGTGGGTCTTCAGACGTAGTGGGTGTACTTGGTGTAGGTGTAGAGCTTGGTGTGGAGCTCGACGTGGCTTGTACACGGGGTGTGGTGGTGACTGGGCTCGATACGGGGTTGACTGGTGCTCTCTGTAGACCGGTTTCACTGGTGGCTGGTGTTCTCAGTTGGCTAAGTAACGTGCTGACATAGGCTACGTCGTAAAACACACCTCCGTACAACACACTCAGCAGGGTTAGCAATAGCACCCCAAAGCCCACTTGTGCTTTGCGCGTTTTGGGAGACGCTGTGTTCAGAGGCAGCTGCTGTTTGTCCATAGCACTGTGGTCGGACGTGGAATGAAGGAGGACGGCAGTGGTGTCTGGCTTTATAGTCGTTTCATCTGGTTGGCAGCGACCCAGGAATTGAAGGAACTGGGCCAGCCTTGCCATTTGGCGAAATGAAACAGTTTGCCACGTCGACGTTCCGTTTTCAAAATCTGCTCCACCGTGTAGTAGTCTTGCTGTGTTTTTACGACAGGCTGTAATTCCGTCTCGTAAAACGTCCCTAGCAACGTTTCCCCTTGGAGATCTTCCAGTTCATAGAATCGCTGCTGTCGGGGTAGGCGCCGTTTAATCACGAAGTGTTCATCGCTCCAGTTGGGCAAGTAACTTTTCTCGAACTTGCCCTTGACTTTACTGATCCGTACAGGGTCCCCGACCTTGTACACCGCCTTCGTCGTTCGCTGCGATGGCCTGGGGTACAAGACACGCCGGACTTGGGCTTCATTGCGTTGGGTCACGGTAATGGGGGCTCTCTCTATACTCCGATGATAGGCTCGATTGTAACCCCTCACCAGTTTCGGGAGAACATCGATGTACCGCCTTGTATTCTTATAGGTGAAATATTTATACATACGGCCTTTGAATGTCCTGTTGAACCTTTCCACCACGGAAGCCTTGGTCTCGTTGTACGTATGGAAGAAAAACACCTTCTGGGCTTTCAGAAACTGTTGGAACGGTCTGTTGAGGAATTCCGTGCCTTCGTCGGTTTGCAAATACAAAGGTTTGCGCCCGGTCTTGAAGATGTCTTTGAACACCGCTATGAGATTCGCCCCCGTTTTCGTCCGGATGGGTACCACCCACGCATACTTCGATAGGATATCGATGCACGTCAAGATATACCGATTCCCATCGTTGTGTTTGGCAAAGGCGCTCATATCGACCAAATCCGCTTGCCACTGGGCATCTATTCCTCTCACGATGACCCGGTTCCGTAGAAAATGACGACGGACAGCTCGATGTAAGGTATAGGTGTCTTGTTTTCTTAATCAATCTCGGACTTGGGCACGTTGTATCCCCTGGGGTTTGGCCGCTCGATAGAGAGCTGACAATGCACTATAGGCCGCCGGACTGTCGGGACTGTAGTATAAGTTATCCAACACCTTCTCCCAGCGCTTCATGGTGACAAAATGATGATGGACCCTGGCTCTATCGTTTATTTATAACGGGTATATCTTGGGCCGGAGTTTCTTTCTGATTTTCTTCATGGGCTTCCACAGTGTCCATGGTAAATGACCAGTCCAACTCGTCTGATGACCGCTTGATAAGCACTTGATCCACATCTACCACGGCATCTTCCAATGCAGACCATAGATCAGGGTGAAGGGTAAAATGCACTGTACCCCCATCTAGCCGAGCCAATTGAGCAAAGAAAGGGCCGCGTCGGATGTACACATCGTGACACAAGTGGATGAGGTCGCCGTCCAGTTCACCAGACAACACCCGTGTGAATTTGGTCCAGCCCTCCCGGGACAGACGAATGTGAGCCGGGCACGGTTGTGTAGGGTCCGCATCACAGATGTCTCCCACCTCCTCCATGATATCGACCTTATCCGCATACACGTGCAGGAAAACCTCGGGGGTCAAGCTGAGATACGCCAGTATCATATGCTCCGCCATGGTCAGTACGTGAATGGTACCAGAGTTGACTGTCTCTCGTATTTATAGGGAGAACCCCGTGAGATCAAAAGGATCAGGTGGTCATATCACTGGGCTGGCTGAGTCTAGCCGGGTAATCAATGGCATCGTCGTCGGGTTCATGGCTAGACAGTTGTTCATTGGGTTCTGCCGCCGATTCTCTCAGGGCACGAGCCCACTCCAACTCGTCTGATGACCGCTCGTTCGGTGTAAACAGCTGGTCCACGATAGGCACCACTTTCTCGAAGGCTATCCACAGATCGGGGTCTAGGGTGAAGCTTCGCGTAGGGTCTTGGTAGCGGCCCAGACGTGGGAAGAAGGGTCCACGGTATACGTAGATGGCATTGTCTATGTGGATGACGTGTCCATCGAGCTCGCCGCTCAACACCCGTTTAAATTTGGTCCAGCCGTCACGGTGTAGCGTAACCGTATTCGATACGGTCTCAGCGGGCGACCAGCAAACATCTCCACGGTCTTCCACGAGGGTGACTTTATCTTCATAGACGTGTAACCCCACCCAGGGTGTAAGGGGCAGGATGGTTCGTAGGACGGGTGACATGCTTGCTCCAATGACGATCGTTGAATGACACACACTCTGTCTGACCCTCGTATTTATAGTCAGGTGCCACTGTCAATACCACAGCGCCGGGGTCAATAGGGCACAGACTAGTGTGAGGCCAACCAGCCGGCGCTGGTTCCGGCGTGAGCGCTCGTGGTCCATAGCCCGAGCATCAAGGATGGCTGTCATAGTCCAGTAGTGGTGAGTGATGGCACACCTCTCCATCGAGTGCACTCTGTCGAGGACCACTTCTGTGAACTCGTTCAGGATCTGGCGTCGCCCCTCGTTGTCGTCGCCATCTGCAAACATGGACCGGACCACTGCTCGGTAACCCGTGAGTGAATTCACCACGGTGGCATGCTGTAAAATGCGAGTCGCATAGGGCTGGATCTCCGTCATGGCTCTGCAACCGTAGAAATGAAGGTGTGGGATCCAGAGAGACGTGTTTTATAGACCATGTCACACATGTGCGCCTAGACGTCGGGTGTAGTCCGTGATACGTACTATTCTGATGGGTTAGTCCAAAAAAGAGAGCAACAACAGCAACACAGATTACAGGTCAATCCTTTTATTATGCGTGAATAACCTGTGAACATCATAGGAATGCATGTAATAACCTGTCCGTAGGGGTTTCCCACAATGGCGTTCACCTTCGTGTCTTTTCGGGTACGTCCGTGTCTTTTCGGGTACGTCCGTGTCTTTTCGGGTATGTCCGTGTCTTTTCGGTAAAGTCCGTGTCTTTTCGGATCGGTGACGTCCGTGTCTATCATCCGGGCACTTCGCGTCTGCGCCTGCATTGGGTATGTATGAGGGTCTTCATGTGCGCGCGTGCAATGCGGCTCAGTGGTACACCAGTACACCAGTCTCGATCCTCGACTTGGGGTAGAGTGTGCTAAAAATAGATCACCAGCTAGCGTGCTATAAAAGGGGAGCGGCCTTGCCGTTTCATCAGACACTCTGTCAACCACCAAGATGTTCACTTGCACAACTTGCCAGAAGCAGTTTACTCGTCTAGATAATTTACGACGCCACGAGGCCTCCACCCACAACGATGCACGGTATACTTGTATAACCTGCGCACGGTCTTTTAATCGGGAGGATGATTTACTGCGCCACGAACGCTCATTCCACGAGGGCGCGACGGAACAATGTAAGGATTGTGGTCAACTCTTCAAACGACGCAGTCAGTTGAGACGTCATCAGCGTTTGATTCATGCCCCGTCTCCACGGTTTTGGCGACAACTTCCTACTGAAGAGGAGTCGCGGATCTCTTACCCGAATATCATCCAGAGAGTGACATCTCTCGGCGCCATTGGACCATGACACGGCACTGTTTCCACCGTCATCGCCCTATTCAAGATATCTACAATTTCCCACTGACCAAGCTCACCCGTCTACGCAGCTACGTGGAAACCATCTTCAATGACCAACCTACGGCCTTCACGCTAAATGTAGCATTTGGGTACATCTTATGCCATAAGATGACGGGTGAATTGCGCTATTTCTATTCCAGTGCCATCCACCCAGTGTAGTACGACCAACCGTTTACCATCATTGACCGGAGGTCACTAGAGATGATGCTGGACCAAGTGGAACAATTGGATGTCTTGGGATGGGCCCAACAACAACGACCCAACACCAAGTGGACAGTGAAGAGGGTGACCAATGTTACATTTTTCCTTACCAAGGTGATTCACCACTGCCATCGGTTGAATGCGTCACTCGTGCACTGATGAATACCATAACATGCCGTACATGTCTACATGCTGATCATTGACTTGAGCTCAGTAAACACT
>JAVTVY010004173.1:18355-39898 GCA_036873755.1 Hanleya hanleyi | reverse complement strand
TTTGGGGTCACACTGACCTTGACCTTTGACCTTGACCCACATTTTGATATGTGACACATTGTGTCTCCCTAATGTATCTACTCACACAAAGAAATGTTATTTTCAATAATTTCCTGATTTTTGGGTCAGTGACCTTTGACCTTCAACCTTGACCTATATTTTGGTATGCGACACCTCATTTCCCCCTTTTGAATCCACTCATACAAAATTAGAAATTTTTAATGATTTCCTGATTTTTCCGTCACACTGACCTTTGACCTCTGACCTCGACCTACATTTCGTATGCAACACATCGTTCTTCCCTAGGGCATCCACTCACCAAAAATTAGAACTGTAGATAGAAAACTGTCAATGATAAATGATTTCCTGATTTTAGGCAACAGTGACCCTTGACCTCTGACCTCGACCTCAATTTTGGTACGCGACACATCGTCTCTACCTAGCGTATCCACTCACAAAAAATTGCAACTGTGGATAGAAAACTTTCACAGATATAGACCGGACATGAACACTTCAGTGATTTCCCGTTTTTTAGGCCAGTGACCTTTGACCTCTGACCCTGACCTTCATTTTGGTATGCGACACATCGTCTCCCCGTAGGGTATCCACTCACCAAAAATTAGAACTGTAGATGGAAAACTGTCCCAGATATAGACCGGACACGGGGGACGGACAGACGGACAGACGGACGGAAACCGCCATCACATAATACGTCCGCCTTTTGGCGGGCGTATAAAAATGGCAACCATATGATGCCGACCCGAAAATTTCAAATAATGGGTAATGAATAATGAAAAGACCCACCTGCATCACTTTTGAAAAAACAGTCTGACGAGAAACAAGAAACCAATTGTCATTAGCATTAAGTGGAAAATATGTCAGATATCATTAGTTTAGAGATATTGTGCCATGTTGGACATTGTTTCAGCTGGGAAGGATGGAAAAAAACACTACCCATAAATCCCTGAGCAAAAGTCTGAAGTTGGTCATACCTCACAGCACACTGTCTGAGACCGATATCATGAAGATCATCCACAGAGTTATTCCCTCTTAAACAGGTCAGAGCAAAGGACTAACTGGGATATATACCCCACTTGGGATATTAAATCCAACTTTGGATATTGAAATATATCCTAATTGGGATATTTTGACCGATTTTCATACTGAACGCCAATGGCAAATTTTGGCATCTGAACTACAAAAACAAGATAGAATTTACTTCACAAAACTGCCAATGCGACTCTATAATTTTGCTGACTTTTTCTCGCCGATGTTATTCTCTCTCTGATGTTGAAATTACGTGCATTATTTTTTCGTGTTGTTGTTGCAGTACACTTCCCATCAGTCACCACTGTTGTATGTTTTTAAACCAACAGAATAACTACTAGGGGAATATGCCAGCTTAAACATATGAAAGTACAATAAAAATATCCAAAGTGGGATATTTTATCCCGATGTCCTTTTCCCTGACCTGTTAAAAGTACATGCATTGACATTCATCTAATTCTTTTGACACAGTCCTCCACACAAAAATGTCACACACAGCCCAGCCCCCCCCACAAACACCCTCAAGCAGGTGGGAAGATCGTCAGAACAAGCTATTATATCTCCTTCGAGCTAAACCAGAAGTACTTATGCACCTGTATGCAGCTGGAAGGAGCTATCTAAATCAAAAGTAAAATGCGAGTTGATGACAATGCAAAATAGAGAACATGGCTGATTAGAATTGACATTGGTCAGACCACGGATTTTACATTGTCAATGTAAAATCCGTGGTCAGACAGTAAACTCTGCTAGTGCTATAAAGTTGTGCTGAAAGTCTTGCCTAATATTAATACATTCCAGTATACCGGTACAATCTATAATTTAGACTAGACTCTCACACAGTAATGGTATACTAGCTCGAATGAGCTACGGTACAGTAGCTTGCTCTGGCGAACTTCCCAACTCAACCGTCCCTGACCCTGGCTTCAGCGACAGACACGTAGGCCTACTGTCAGAACAACAACAACAACAATCTGTTGAACAGGCAACAAGAAGAACCAAATTATACCTCGAAGAAATATCCTGCTGGACACTTTGGATCGTGCCCTTGAGACTTTTAAGGACACTCATTCGGCCAGTAAAAGTGTGTCTCCACAATCATTCGTGCACGAATTACGGCGTATCTCTCTGTCTGACAACCTGTCTTCACCTTGTCAAATCTTCCTGCTCAAAGCGTCGGCCATTTTTAGTCTGTCACATGACTTGTATGACCCATATTAGACCAGCTGACTCCCCCCCGCCTTTTCGCCGGTTCATTGGCTGAGCCGGTTATATGTGCACAGGCGCTTGATTCCGAATGTTTGAATTGGTGGAAATATACAGAATTTTTGATGATTAATATGAGAGTCAACGAATGAAATAGAAAGAGTTCTTTTCTCCAGATAGCGTTACCTTTCAATGATGTTCAACATTTGACAATTCAGGTCTCCATCTAGATGGAGAAAACCATCCATGAATTGATGTGATATCTGACGGTCGTAATTCATGAATTACGACCGTCCAGATATCACATCAATTCATCTTCCATCTGATCTCCATCTCGCAAAATAATGAAAAGCTCCACATCGTCCCATATCTAGCAAAATCAAAAGTGGAAAGATGGAAAGTTCGACGATCCGTGTAACCTTGCAGAGTTCAATTTTCGTTTTTCGTTTCTCAAAACCAAAAATGCGGGGGGGCAAGGGGTATTTTCGTACTCCGTTTTGGGGTAATTTTCATTATCCGTTCTCAGTTCTGATGAAAACTAATTTTGCGTACACACGTTCTGGACATATTCCACGTTCACCGTATTTTCCTATTTTTAATTCTCTGTTCTCTGTTCCACCAAGTTATAATTTTGCGTTCCTCGTTGTGTGAGATTCGTTATTTACGTTCCCGCTCACACCGTCACTCTCGTATGCTTGTCTGCAAGAGGGGACGCAACTCTAGCGGATTCAGCTCTTCTGTGTGCGTTGAAACAACCCTGTTGTGGAGAATGACGTGATCATGAGTGCAACAACTACTTTCTTCTTTCGTTGGTTGGCTCGTTTATGACACGTGCTAAAGAAATCCCCACAAATCCTCTTCTTCGATTCCGTGGTCCAATTTTGAAATTCCAATGGCGGCATAGGCCTACAATTTTTTCTATAAATCCACATCCGAAAACCGTCCTTAAATATTACTCAAATTACTTATATGGGTTATTTTGTTTACAGTTTTGGAGCAAGGGCGGGTCTACGGAAGGGGGGGGGGGGGGGGGGTTCAGGGGATTCCGGACCTGCCATGAGGGATCAGCGAACCCTGAGATTCCATGTAGAAATGAATGTGGATTATGTAATTAGAGTATCTATAGGTGTATTAAACAGACCATCATCTATTCATGTAGTTTGTGAGTGTACTATTTAAGTTGGAGTTTCAATATGTATCTAAAATCAGATATTATCGCCGCGAGCGCACCACGTGTAGTGATGTGTTATAGGCCAGTAGACCTGTTTTGTTTGTGTTAAACCAGGAAGTCAAAAGTTGTCAGGCATATTCTTCAATATCGATGAGTGTTTATGCGAAACAAATGTGAAAATAGAACAATAAATCTACCTACATTGTGATCAGATTTATTTCCGGGAAAACGCGTAAAACGCATCTCCCGCAACCTGGAACCCCGGAGCTTCCGGGGCCTAGGCGGCCCTGAACCCTCGCCTGTCAGGCTGTGACGATCGCTTATTTTAGCTTTGTGTAAATGAATCGGTATCATATTGGTTCTAATGTTCCATGATGTAAAAGTCATCGTTTTTTTACCTGTAAATATAACTAGAAAGTCAAATGGATTCAGGCATGAAGTATGGTTTTTTCAATATCGATGCGTGCTTATAAACAAACGTGAAAATAGAACCATAAATCTGCATACATTATGTTCGAATTTATTTCCTGGAAAATGCTTAGAACGCATCTCCGGAGTCTAAGAATTCGGAGCTTCCGGGGCCTAGGCGGCCCCTGGACCCTCACCTGTTGGGCTATGAGGATTTCCTTGTTTTATCTTTCTGTGAATGAACCGTATCGGTAGGCATCTATGTTTCCCTTCCATGAACTAAATGCCATCGTTTTGTATGTTTTAAATATAACTAGAAAGTCAAATGGATGCAGGCATGAGGTGCGATTTTTTCAATATCGATGCGTGCTTATAATTGCGAGAAAATCGTGAAAATAGAGCCATAAATCTGCATACATTATGATCAGTTTTATTTCCGGGAAAACACTCAGAACGCATCTCCGGCGATGTAGGACCCCGGAGCTTCCGGGGCCTAGGCGGCCCCTGGATCCTCGCCTGTTGGGCTGTGATAGTCGACCCCTCCTCCTATGAATTTTGGCTGCATCCGCCCTTGTGGAGTATATAATGAAATATGTTGTCAACTGTGGACAATTTCCAACGTTTTCCGATGTTTACTCCGCTGCATGTACTGACATTAACAACACTATTAAACAGCGTGGTAGCTAATAAAGACACACTTGAGTTCTTCACAATAGTTTTTTCTTCGTTCTTCGTATTTGGATTATTTTTTTATTTTTTCTCCGTACTAGAGATATATTTTTTGACGTTCACACGATCGCTTACCCCCCCTTGCCCCCCCCCCAAAATCAATTCCGACCACCTCAGCATGAAAAAAGGCTTAGTCCAGTGAGCCTGTAAAACGGAGCATGCGCTGTGAGGAGGTTGCCATCAATTTTCGTTTTCTCAAAATCAAAAATTGAAATTGGACAGTCTATTTTCAATTTGTTTTTCGTTTTACTTCGCGCAAAAATGAATATTGAAAATTGCCTCGACATGTCCGTTTTTCGTTTTTTGATTTTAACTTTCACGTACTGGCAATCTAATTAAAATTAAATCCTATCTCCTCCCCTTTTGGATATGTCGCTTTTATATAGCGACATGTACGATTGCAAGGGCGGATCCAGCCAAAATTCATAGGGGGGGTCGACTATCACAGCCCAACAGGTGAGGGTCCAGGGGCCACCTAGGCCCCGGAAGCTCCGGGGTCCTAGATCGCCGGAGATGCGTTCTGAGCGTTTTCCCGGAAATAAAACTGATCATAATGTATGCAGATTTATGGTTCTATTTTCACGATTTTCCCGCAATTATAAGCACGCATCGATATTGAAAAAATCGCACCTCATGCCTGCATCCATTGACTTTCTAGTTATATTTAAAACATACAAAACGATGGCATTTAGTTCATGGAAGGGAAAGCAATATGCCTACCGATGCGGTTCATTCACAAAAAGATAAAACAAGGAAATCCTCACAGCCCAACAGGCGAGGGTTCAGGGGCCGCCTAGGCCCCGGAAGTTCCGGAGTCCTAGATCTCCGGAGATGCGTTCTAAGCGTTTAACAGGAAATAAATTCGAACATAATGTATGCAGATTTATGGTTCTATTTTCACGTTTGTTTCGCATTTATAAGCACGCATCGATATTGAAAAAATCATACTTCATGCCTGAATCCATTTGACTTTCTAGTTATATTTAACAGATAAAAAATCGATGACCTTTACATCATGGAACATTGGAACCAATATGATACCGATTCATTTACACAAAGCTAAAATAAGCGATCCTCACAGCCTGACAGGCGAGGTTCTAGGGGCCGCCTAGGCCCTGAAAGCTCCAGGGTCCCAGGTTGCGGGAGATGCGTTTTACACGTTTTCCCGGAAATAAATCTAAAGACAATGTAGGTAGATTTATTGTTCTATTTTCACATTTGTTTCACATAAACACGCATCGATATTGAAGAATATGTCTGACTCCATTTGACTTCCTGGTTTAACGCAAACAAAACAGGCCTATAACACACCACTACACGTGGTGCGCTCGCGACGATAATATCTGATTTTAGATACATATTGAAACTCCAACTTAAATAGTACACTCACAAACTACATGAATAGATGATGGTCTGTTTAATATACATATAGATACTCTAATTACATAATCCACATTCATTTAATGTACATATTGATCAAGACATTATTTCTACGTGGGATCCCAGGGTTCGCTGATCCCTCCAAATTTTTTTTTTTTTAGGTTTCATCATGGGGTCCTGGACCCCTACCCCCTAATCCGCCCTTGGATTCGGGAGCATTGCTAGGATATTAATTTATTTAGGTTGACGTACTGGTATCAATGTTACCGGTAAGTGCGCAAACGCCAAGGTTAGGATGTCACTTTCGGTCCGCGGAGTAGTATGGAAAGCGCAGATCGGGTCGTATAGGCAGGTGTGGAGCGTAATACGGAAAACCAGCGGGGTAAAACACTTTATGTCGGTGTTTAATGGGAGTTTCACTACATTACTGTCATGGTATTACAGTATAAAGTTAGACACTGAGGATAGTTCTAGGATAGTAGAGCTCAGGTGGACTTGTTAACCTTCTGTTCTGTGGTTGTCATCTAGAATTTTCTCGTAATCGTGACCGATTTATCGTAAGTGAATTATGTGACTCATCCTTCTAGTGTTTTCTTGAAGATTCTGTGAATTAAAATGGCCGAGGTGCGAAGAGACCCGGATAATAATGTTAACACGGTCACTGCGCCATCTGCATATCTAAACAGCGCCATCTACACATTTATACGCTCGTGTATACTGTTATATGGGTTAATTATGTCGAACTTTCTCGTAGCCGTTGTGATTTTATTTGGGTTAAATCCTACGTCATTGCTATACCGATGGAAGTTTCTTGATCTGATAGAATGGTCTCGAATTCCCGATAGAAGTATAAATTGCTCGAAGTTTAGTGACCGTGGAGGAGATTCGAACGGCTTCTATTGGGTGCATAACTGGACATTACCTTTGACTGAGATAACTGACTGCTGGATTATATATTCCTGTTGGATTACTCCTGTGTTCGACCGCTGTGTATTATCTACGTAATTGAACTGACGGAAACTAGACAACAGCTGAGCGGTATTGGACTAGATTTCTGCACGCCGGCACGAACTGTATAGAGATTTGTACGTTAATACAGACTCTGAGAGATATACCGGTATAACATTGAACAGTAAGATTTTATTTGACATTTATTTGCTGTATTGACCTAACTTAATTTGTATATGATTTTAGTATTGTAAATAAATATTTGATTATTGATTCTCGACTTCACAAATCTTTCTGTTGCGTTTTTCTATTATCGTTTAGACGTAACAGAAATTGGGGGCCTGTCCGCGAGCTTTGTTTACATTCCAGCTTTGCAACATAGTTCTAAATTGATACATTGTCTGAATTTGTGAAGTCGATTAGTAGTATATTATCAGCATGTCTTTTGACCCAGCACAGTTTGCTTCAAAGCCGGGTCAGGAGGAATTTGACGAACTACGCAAAGAGGAATTGTTCGCGCTGTGTAAATTCCTACAAATTAAAGTTAAAACATCTTGGAGACAGCAAGAAATTAAGGAACTCATTATTAAACATTTTGTTAGCAAACAAATTTGGTATGAAAGTGATTTTGATTTAACTGAGGAAACAGCTGATTATTTGGAAATGAAGAAATTAGAATTGCAAAATCAGCTGGAATTAAAGAAATTAGAGTTAGAGAGAGAAGAGAAAGATAGACAGTTTCAGTTAGAAATGAAGCATTTGGAATTACAGTCGCAAACAAGTCCTGCAGATGCACCTGTACATTCACAATCAAAATTTGATGCAGGTCGTCAAATACGTCTCGTCCCATCATTTTCTGCATTTTGAGAAAATTGCTGAAAATTTAAACTGGCCGAAAGAAAATTGGAGTTTACTTCTTCAAAGTGTTTTGATCGGAAAGGCAAGGGGCATTTACACTCAACTGACGGTAGAGCAAGCATCAAATTATGATAGAGTGAAGGATTGAATCCTTAAAGGTTATGAATTAGTTCCCGAAGGCTATAGACAAAAGTTTCGTAGTTGTGAAAAAGAAAACTCTCAGACTCATGTAGAATTTGCTCGTTCAAAAGAACAGTTATTTGATAGGTGGTGTGCTTCGGTTAAAATTGACAACAACTTTGAAAACCTCGGGCAGCTTATGCTAGTAGAGGAATTCAAAAGGTGTATCCATGGTGATAATAGAACATTTCTTGATGAAAAGAATGCCAACACGTTAGACGAAGCAGCCCGATTTGCTGATGAATACGCTCTGACACACAAATTATCATTTGTCAATGCTGTTAAACCAAGTTCATTCCAGTCTAACATCTCAGGTAACAACTCCAGTTCTTTCTCAAAGCCTAAAACTTTTAACCCCAGTTACAAAGGTCAAAGACAAAGTCTCAGTCACCCACTTTTAACCCCCAAAGTAAGTCTCCCGTTTGCAGCTACTGTAAGAGGGACGGCCACTTAATTGCTGATTGTTTTAGATTGAAAAGAAGACAACGAGATCAAGCCTTTCAAAAACCGAGTGGTTTCCTCACTTCAAGATCTATACCCAAGCAGGTTAGTGACGTTCATAATGTATATGACGTTAAGATGGCCAAGGGCACTGTTCCTATTAGTTCTATCAAGGATAAGGTTGACAGTTTTTCAAATCCTGTTATGGAGATTTTTGAACCATTTATCCACAATGGTTTTGTGTCACTTTCAAGTGATTTTTCTAATGCTACTCCTGTGAAGATTTTGCGAGATACGGGCGCGTCCCAGTCTCTTTTGTTGGCAGATATTTTGCCGTTTTCTGATTCTTCATCCGCAGGCAGTAATGTCCTGATGAAAGGGGTAGATTCTGTAAATTATACACCCGTTCCGCTCCATAACATTCATCTGTCTTCCGTCTTGATTTCTGGACCTGTTACGGTGGGTATTAAAGGTAGTTTACCATTTGAGGGTGTTCAATTACTTCTTGGCAATGATCTTGCGGGAGATAAGGTCGGGGATAACCCGATTGTAACTGACAAGCCTTGTTTGGATCAGATTCATGATCCAGTTGAAGACGAAATTCAAAGTTTGTATCCTGCTTGTGCAGTTACTAGAGCCATGAGTAAATTGGCTGAGGAGTCTGAAAAGTCTCTTAAAGATGACGTCATCGATGACGTTTGTTTGGCCGACACCTTTGTGTGTTTAAATGATGAGGCTGATAAGCCACATTTTGATAGCAAATTGGAATGTTCTAATGACAAAATTTCAAAATCACAGCTGGTTAATGAACAGCATAGTGACAAGGACATTTCCAAGTTGTTTGACAGGGCAGTAGATGAGTGTGATGTAACTCAAGAGCCTGTGTGTTACTTTTGTAAGAATGGTGTTCTTATGCGCAAATGGCGACCGCCAGATGTGTCACCTGATGATGAGTGGGCAGTTAAGTATCAGATTGTGATACCAAAGTCATATCGTTTAGATATCCTCAGACTAGCCCATGAAACACCTCTTTCAGACCATTTAGGTGTTAACAAAACATACTACAAAATTCTAAATCATTTCTATTGGCCAAATTTAAAGAAAGATGTTGCGGAATTTTGTAGGTCATGCCACACATGTCAAATGGTAGGAAAACCTAACCAAACCATACCAAGGCCCCTCTACAACCAATCCCTGCATTTGGGGAAGTCTTTAGTAGGGTGATTATAGATTGTGTCGGTCCATTACCAAAAACAAAGTCAGGCAATCAATACATGTTAACAATCATGTGTGCTTCAACCAGGTTCCCTGAGGCCATTCCTTTACGGAATATTAAGGCAAAAACTATTGTTAAGGCCTTAGTTAAGTTTTTCACACTTGTCGGCCTACCCCAGTCTGTTCAGTCTGATCAGTGATCTAATATCATGTCAGGAATCTTTCAACAAGTCATGCATGAATTGGGAATAAAGCAGTACAAATCATCTGCATACCACCCAGAAAGCCAAGGCGCATTAGAAAGATTCCACCAAACATTAAAGAACACGATTAGGACTTATTGTTTTGACACTGGAAAAGACTGGGATGAAGGCATACATTTGTTATTGTTTGCTGTTAGAGAGTCTGTTCAAGAGTCGTTAGGCTTCAGTCCATTTGAATTAGTCTTTGGTCATACAGTTAGAGGATCCCTTAAACTGCTGAAGGAAAAGTTCCTAGACAGTGATCTTGACTCATGTAGTCTCTTACAATATGTGTCGGACTTTCGCACCAGGTTGACCAAAGCACGTGATTTGGCCATGTCAAATTTGAAGTCAGCTCAAAAAGATATGAAAATAACCTATGATAAACATGTCCTTAAACGAAGTTTCAAATCTGGTGAGAAGGTTCTGGCTTTTTTGCCTATTCCTGGTAATCCACTTAAGGCTAGATATTATGGTCCTTATGTCATTGAAAAGAAACTAAGTGACCTTAATTATGTAATTCAGACTCCTGACAGGCGTAAAAGCAAACAGTTATGCCATGTAAATATGTTAAAGTTATACATCGACAGAGATAGCACTAACAGTACTGTCCACCCTGTAAGTGTAGTTAGTTCTGACCCTGATACTACTGAAACTTGTGAAGAGCCCATGACAGCGGCGAAATTACAGAACTCTGACATTCTACTTAATTTGGATTCTAAGTTGTGTCATCTCGAGCCAGCGCGTCAGGAAGAACTTCGAACTCTGCTCAGTCAATATGAGCATTTGTTCCCCGACATTCCTACTCGGACTGATACAATTTCACATGACGTCGATGTCGGAGATTCTAATCCAGTAAAGCAGCACCCATATCGTTTGAATCCCATTAAACAAAACTACCTGAAAAAAGAGATTCAGTATTTATTGGACAACGACTTCATTGAACCAAGCAATAGTAACTGGAGTTCACCTTGTATTCTCGTTCCAAAGCCGGATGGCAGTTACAGGATGTGTACTGACTACAGAAAGGTGAACACATTGACCAATACAGACACATTCCCTATTCCACGCATTGACGATTGCATTGATAAAGTGGGAAGTGCCAAGTTCGTGTCAAAGTTTGATCTTCTGAAAGGATTTTGGCAAGTTCCACTGACAGGTCGTGCGAAGGAGATATCAGCATTCGTCACTCCGGAGGGTCTGTTCCAGTACAAAGTTATGCCATTTGAAATGAAAAATTCTCCAGCCACGTTCCAGCGTCTCATCAACCGTGTTACTTCCGGTTTGGAAGGATGTGAGACTTACATTGATGACGTCATTGTCTACAGCGATACATGGGAAGATCATCTACAGAGAATTCGCGCACTGTTCAATCGGCTGAGTGACGCCAAGCTGACAGTCAACCTTGGAAAAAGTGAATTTGGACATGCACATGTGACATTCTTGGGTCATGTTGTAGGTCAGGGTCAGGTAAAGCCTGTAGATGCTAAGGTCAGTGCTATCTCGCTATTTCCAAGACCAACATGTAAGAGACAACTGATGCGTTTCTTGGGCATGGCTGGTTACTACAGGAAATTTTGTCCAAATTTTTCAGATATTACTGAACCTTTAACTCGGCTCTTAAGAAAGAGGGTAACTTTTGTTTGGATCGATGAATGTGAATCAGCCTTTGGAAAACTGAAAGCCATACTCAAGAGCGCACCAGTTCTTTCAGCACCAGATTTTGGTTCACCTTTTAAACTGGCTGTAGATGCTATTGATGTTGCTGCTGGTGCCGTTTTGTTACAAGAAGGTATAGATGGTGTAGATCACCCAATATGTTATTTTTCACGTAAATTTGACAAACATCAGAAAAATTATTCTACAATTGAGAAAGAATTCTCAATGATATTGGCTTTGCAACATTTTGATGTTTATGTTACTTCTTCATCGTTGCCAATTACTGTATTCAGTGATCACAATCCACTTGTTTTCATAAGTAAGATGAAAAACAAAAATCAAAGATCGTTGAGATGGAGTTTGGTGTTACAAGAATACAATATTGAAAAAAATCAAACATATTAAGGGTAAGGACAATTTGATCGCTGATTGTTTGTCTCGCATATAATACACATATGTTTGTCAACATTTTTGCTGTTGTAATATAGGTTTTGTTTTGTAATAATGTTTTGAATTGTCAAGAAAGTTCCAAGTTTGAAACTTTCTTCTTTTAAGAGGGGGAGTGTCATGGTATTACAGTATAAAGTTAGACACTGAGGATAGTTCTAGGATAGTAGAGCTGAGGTGGACTTGTTAACCTTCTGTTCTGTGGTTGTCATCTAGAATTTTCTCGTAATCGTGACCGATTTATCGTAAGTGAATTATGTGACTCATCCTTCTAGTGTTTTCTTGAAGATTCTGTGAATTAAAATGGCCGAGGTGCGAAGAGACCCGGATAATAATGTTAATACGGTCACTGCGCCATCTGCATATCTAAACAGCGCCATCTACACATTTATACGCTCGTGTATACTGTTATATGGGTTAATTATGCCGAACTTTCTCGTAGCCGTTGTGATTGTATTTGGGTTAAATCTTGCGTCATTGCTATACCGATGGAAGTTTCTTGATCTGATAGAATGATCTCGAATTCCCGATAGAAGTATAAATTGCTCGAAGTTTAGTGATCGTGGAGGAGATTCGAACGGCTTCTATTGGGTGCATAACTGGACATTACCTTTGACTGAGATAACTGACTGCTGGATTATATATTCCTGTTGGATTACTCCTGTGTTCGACCGCTTTGTATTATCTACGTAATTGAACTGACGGAAACTGGACAACAGCTGAGCGGTATTGGACTAGATTTCTGCACGCCGGCACGAACTGTATAGAGATTTGTACGTTAATACAGACTCTGAGAGATATACCGGTATAACATTGAACAGTAAGATTTTATTTGACATTTATTTGCTGTATTGACCTAACTTAATTTGTATATGATTTTAGTATTGTAAATAAATATTTGATTATTAATTCTCGACTTCACAAATCTTTCTGTTGCGTTTTTCTATTATCGTTTAGACGTAACATTACAAACGTTCAAGCCAGGTATATTGCAACTCCAGTGTCCACATCAGCATTCTGGCGCATAATCTCTACATGACCTCGCGGATCACGCTGGGTCGGTAGGCCTTCAATGCATTCTAGCTAGGTTTATCTGGCTATGATTTGGTTACTTTCAGGTCAAATTTGAATTCTCCTGGTATATTTTTTGTTGCCCAAGCCTTTTGGATGATGAATGCGACGGCATCGAGCATAGTTTGGCATGATGTTTGCTATCCTTTTCCTTGGTGATGGGTTTGAGTTTGTCGATAGATCTGCTAGGATCGACTGCACTTCACATCGCCTTATGTCACCATTACCATCGTCATCTGTCTCGCTCTCCCCTTTGGTCGTTTCCTGTTCAATTATCACTTTTGCTTTTTTCCTGGCACCCCTCATGGTCCCAGCCCTTCACGGTCATTTCTTCTTTTCCATATACCTCCACCATATGCACTCAGCAATTTGATCATCCTCCACTGCAATTGTTCCGTTATATTTCACAGTTGGTTGGATTACTGACTTCACATTACTCTCTCGATTGATTGTTTTCCACATTTTCCCTGGTTCGCTGTTGTCCATGTTATCCATCATATCATCCTAGTGTTTTTGCATAGAGTGTTCCAGTAATGTCTTCAATTATGCTGCTATTCTTTCTACAACTTGTTTGTTGTGATGATCGTCTCTTGCTCTCTCTTGTCTTCCTTCATCTCTTGGCCTTTCTCAGCTCCATTTTCTTCTTCCCAATCTCCGTATTCCACCAGCCTTTACTTGTTTCTTTGAGATCACCTCATCAGGCAGTTTTGTATAGTCCTCCTCCACTGTTGTATTTTGACTGTTCCTGTCTGTTATTGTGGTGAACTTTGTGGTGACACTTCTAACCCTTTGGGGGTGTTTACGATGTGGTGTACCTCATCTCTCTCTACTCAACCAAACGTGCTTACAAAATCGATCAGCCACGAGTGCAAGACAGAAGAGTCTAGAAACCAGCTACAAGCTAGCACCGCATAAAACCGTGAATGAAACCCTGCACGGTGGCGGTGTGGTGGGCACTGGGTTCGTTTCATCAACGGGTTTAAGGACGAGGGTCAACTGAACATCGAGCCCCACAGCAAGGTATTGCATTGAACACTACGCCCGAACATCAACCGTATACGGCCACACACAGTGAACGCACTAAAGTACCGACTACGGTGACACCTCACGACGAACACATCATGTTGACCCCCGTCTCACTCATTCCAGAAGGACCTGCATTCGGCTTATACATATCCCGTCTGGTAGCATTTGCTAGATGATGTGCAGACTATGATGATTTCAATCAACATCATAGAATATTACTACAGAAATTGTCAAACCAGGCTATACCACCAAACTTTCAAAGTTTCTCAAATTCTGTGATAAATATCGTACACTGACGGCAAAATACGATCGTAGCGTGTGTCTAGTTGCGCTTAACACGGGGCTAGGGGCCGTTTGAATACCATGTGTTTTACATCTGACATCAAATGTACAGTCACAATCAAAGAGTGAGATACATACTCTGGAAACGACTTGGAGTGAGTGAATATGGTTTAACGTCGCTTTCAACATTATTTCAGTCATATCGCGACGAACCAACTAAGCACCACCCAGTCAAGTTGCGTTCTTGCTACTTCAAAGAACACATCTTTGAAGCAGCATGGAACCAGATACCCTCCATCCACCCTACCAAACACTGAGGACAGCACATAAGACGCAGACAGGGCGCTTAAATGGTGCAATAAAGACAAGTGATATTACAGTGCTAGACATCACATTGGAATTCATTTGGATAAAGAATTATGACCATTCGTGTATAGACCATCATCATGTCTCGCTGACATCAGTGAAAACTGTTAACCGCTTCTCTTGTAGAGTACCATCTTGTGCTTTTATTATTTTTATTTCATACGCATTTGGAATTGGCGTTAACGGTCATACGAAATAGGTCTTTCGATTATTGATTCTTTTATAGCAGACGGCAGAATATTGAATGTCGGATCTGACGCTTGCTATCTTACCAAATACGATATAGTCGGCTTGCACGTCAGCAGATGCACATCGTTCCACGAACCCCCGATGGAAATATCCCTTCACCTGCCTTATTGCGGGGCTGACAGGTTCAGGCAAGACACACTCGTCCAGAAACTCGTTCAACACGCCGAGATCATGATTACCATTGCAAGCGTCTGGTCCGTCATTCACCACTCACACGTCGTCTATTAAAGAATCTTCACGTCCACAATCCGAAGACCTATTCCATATTCCATATAACAGCACCAGCACCAACCCGAAAACAATATCATATTATACATAAACTTAGGCTAGTTTCCTGCAAGAGAGAAGCGGTCAACAGTTTTCAGTGATGCCGGCATGATATCCTGATTTCCCAAAAGTATAAAATTCATACCGCTGACAAGCACTCCCAATCCATATGACATTTGTTGCAAAGTCTTCATCTAGAGAATGATGTATCCCAGTCATGTCTTGACTGTGACTGTTCATATGAACAGCATGAGGATCTTGGAGTACATGGGTTCATACGGCTCCTAGTCCCGGGTCAAGCGGAACTAGACACAAGTTACGAAACGTAACGTCATAGATCTTGCACGCTGCTCTCGTATTTTGCAATCCGCATGCGATATATATCGCCAAATTTGAGAAACTTTGAGTGGAGGCGCTTGATGGTATAGCCATGTTTAATAAATTTCTGCAATACTGCTTTGTGACGTTGATTAAAATCGTCACATTTAACACAGGATCTAGCAAATGCTACTAGGCGAGATATCACTTTAAATTACTTAGTGGCTTTAACTAACACACCCAATAGTATACATAGCTTACGTACAGTTCTGTATGCGTTACCTCTGAGAGCTTTAGATCAAATAGCCAGAGATATACAACAATCTGCGTCTTCAGGAAATATAATACCATCAAAAATCATTAAAGTATGTCAAGATATAGCGTATTTTCGGTTGTATCGTCCAGTGAACATAATCGAAACCTCTCAAGATCGGCTTTTCTTGAAACTCAACTACTTAGATAAAGGACTGGACATCATTAATTTACCTCGAATCCTGAATGATCCAGAGGTACGCAACGCTGTACCAAACTATTTTAAGTTCACAGAACCTCCTTGCATTTCATATAAGTACACTAAATCTATAGCCACCAAAATATTCAATTACTCCAATGCTGTCCAGGAGTTTGACTGGAACTTATACACGTCAGGAGGCTATAGTTGTGATTGTGAATCGTCGAACTTTATCTATACACCATGCAAACATATTGTGACTGGTGACCTTGATGTGGTGAGTGATAAGGATCTGAAATTACTCCTGATGAAGGGACCTAAATATAGAGAGCCAAGAAGAATAAATCTGAAGGTCGACCAGAAGATAGTCCTGTCTGCATTGGAACAGTACGTTATTGATTGATCTAAGCGAGAAAAAGTTGAACCTACAGTACTCGCTGATTGGCTGGACCTCACCAAGAGCAAGGTCGTTGAAACAATCCGCCATATTGGCAGAAGTACACTTCCCCAAGCAAAACAAGTACTGAGAAACCTCAATTCGCAAGAAGTTCTAGCAAATCTCCAGAGTAAATTCGTCATAGTCCCAGCAGACAAAGCTCCGAATAATATAATATTCATATGTAAATATTACTATTACCAGGTGCTGGTTAAAGAATTGAGTGTAGACATATTTTCATCAAATACATCTACTTACTCCCAAACTGCATTTACTCTGGAAGATTTATTTAACAATCACAAAAAGTTTCTCAGGGAAAGAGGTATTTGTCTTCAACCAATCATAGCGACATACCAAAAATATACTGGACTCCCAAAATGCATAAATCACCATACAAAGCTAGATTCATAGCTGGTTCTAGAAGCTGCACCACCAAGCTTCTTTCAACCCTATTGACGAGGGCCCTTCAGGAGGTAAAGCATTTTGGGAAAGGTATTGCGCCACTATTTCTAAGAACTCTGGCGTTGAATGTATGTGGATATTGAAAAACTCAAAATGTCTTACGGAAGAGCTTGATGCTGAAGGTCACACACCGTACAGACATGTATCCACATGGGATTTCTCGACTCTCTATACTACAATCCCTCATCAGGACCTTATTGACCGTCTAAGTTCATTAATAGTATCTGTGTTCAAGAAATATTAATGTCGGAAGCCATAAAGCATTCTTTAGCTCGACTACATACAAGAGATATCATTCATGGGATGTTTCTTTGTTTATAGAGTTGCTTGAATTCTCATTAAAAATATCTATGTGAAATTTGGCAACACAATATATCAGCAGCATATAGGTATTCCAATGGGTACTAATTGTGCACCCCTGTTGGCTGACCTGTATCTGTTCTCTTATGAATATGACTATATGCAGGCGCTTTCAAAAACCGATCCATTCAAGCCCGTTCCTTCTCATTCACCAAACGCTATATAGACGATCTTCTCGCTGTGGATAATCGCTATATAAATGACGCAGTGAAGGATATATATCCACCTTCACTGGATTTGAAGGAAACTACAGATAGCCCTACAGGCACATCTTATTTAGATCTCTGTCTCTATAAAAATGAAGCGGGCGTTCTCTCTCGTCGACTTTGTGACAAAAGAGATGATTACAATTTCGACATCGTAAACTATCCCTTTCTGGATAGTAATATTCCAGTGGGACCTGCATATGGCGTATACATATCTCGCTTAGTAGCATTTGCTAGATCCTGTGTTAAATGTGACGATTTTAATCAACGTCACAAAACATTGTTGCAGAAACTTATAAAAACAGGGCTATTCCACCAAGCGCCTCCACTCAAAGTTTCTCAGATTTGGCGATACATATCGCATGCTGATAGCAAAATACGAACGTAGCGTGCAAGATCTATGGCGCTACGTTTCGTAACTTGTGTCTAATTCCGCTTAACCCGGGGCTAGGGGCCGTATGAACCCATGTACTTCAAGATCCTCATGGTACTCATATGAACAGTCACAATCAAAGCGTGACTGAGATACATCTTTTTTAGATGACGACTCTATAACGAATATTATGGATTAAGAATACTGATCAGCGATACGGATTTGATATTTTTGGAACATCATGATGTCTTGCCGGCATCATTGAAAACTGTTGACCGCTTCTCTCTTGCAGGAAACAAGCCTATGTTTATGTATACTATGATTGTCTTTTTGAATTTGGTGCTAATACTGTTATGTGGAAAATGGAATAGGTCTTTGGATTATTGACGCGGATATTCTCTAATGGACGACGGCTGGATTATGAATGACGGACTAGACGCTTGTAATGTATACGCCATATGCAGGTCCTTCTGGAATATTGCTGTCCAGAAAGGGATAGTTTACGATGTCGAAATTGTAATCATCTCCTTTGTCGTAAAGTCGACGAGAGAGAAGACCTGCTATAGAGATATAGGTCTAAATATGATGTGCCGTTAGGGCTATCACCCATCACCTGCGTCTTGTGGTGTTACGAAGAATGAATAATTTGTTCAGTAAAAACATAGAGCATCGGAACACACCTACAGTGGTGACCCCAGCTGGGGTGTATATGTGATGGAGGATAATAAAAATATAAAAATATATATATGGATACACACCATCCTTTTTGATTTTGTCTCTGTAATTATAGCAGGGTATACAATACGCACACCACAAATGATAACAATGGAGGGGTTGCGGATTCCAGAGTTTGTTCTGCATGATATCCCCTTGAGTACGGGAGTACGCAACGAGGCTTCGAGTACTGCAGACTGCCCCACCCGAACCATTGTACGCGGTGCGGACCCCGATCGTGTGAGATCGGCCACAACCTGCTAAAAGGCAACGAACCACTGACCCCGACCCAAAAGTCTTAGCTGGTTAAACGTAAGGCATGGGTCTAGACTCTGGCGAGAAAAAAGTCTTGGCCTCTTCCGTGGTTGGTGGACTTCTCGGTCGATGGCGGAGCATACGAAAAACCGGCCCTGGTCGACCCAGGCGTGCAATCTCTGAAATTGCGAAGACGGTAAACAAGCTGGATGAGAACATGAGTCCTATTTTGCAGCGGCGGGATTTAAGCGACATTGAGAAAGGCCAGCAGTACAATTTGGGCCTTCAAGGGTACTTTACGTTTATGGGTCAATACAAGACCCCCTATACTCTGGCACCAAAACCACCGCCACCCACCCCATCGCCAACGCTGTAACCACCATCACCACACTGGATTGAATACGAAGTCTTAAACAGTGTGCCAGCATTAGCTTTGAAAAAGTTGGAAGTGTCTCCAACGAAACGTCAGCTCCACAGCAATAAAGAAGTTGTTATCCATAGAATAGCATTGTGTTATATACGCCGACTTCTAAATGCCTAGCAAAGAAATTATTCGGATGTGGTTGACGCGTCTGTCGAGATCAAGTCACACAAATATTTAACAAAGTGCTCAACCGGCCCGGTGGAGTGACATCAATATTATCACCATCGATATAAGAGGCGGCATGACATTCGAATTTGGGAACGTGGTGGTCAGACTTCATTTTCGACAGGCACACTCTCACAACTTTGTGTAATGGCACGGAAGGTGCTGTACCAGTGCGATTACCCGTCTTTGCACATACACCTAGCTGGGCCATGAACGTGCTCGGAAGCAAATTATTCGATCCCGTTTCTATACACAGGTACTATTTCGTATACCTTTTAACCTACCCGTGAAAAAAGCAACCATAGCCTTTCACTACTGGAACCGTGGAGCCACAGTCAATATAACTCTTGGGGTCAAAAAAAGAAGAAGAAAAAAAGATGCATTCATCCTAGTGCCCTATTAACCTGGGTACTTTGTTGGCCTATGCACACTAGTTTAGACCAAACTGACTGTCACCATATGAGTGAAACAACCTTGAATGCCAACTCCCTCCCCCCAGTTAAACACTCGGTAGTATGGCATACATACGGTTACACTATAAGATCCCAATCAAAATTTAACCAAGAATAAAAAAAGCCTTTCTATACATACTCCACGAATACATGGGCTAACTGAATTTCGTGCAAACACTCAAAATCAGTGTCGCTACTTCGCTAGCCGAGTATTTCGGCTGTTTCCGAGTTTTTACGAGTTTTTACGTGCGCAGTACAGATAATACAACATAGTCAATTGTTTGCAGATTCAGTTTGACATAGCCATACCCTTCTGGCTTAATTCTTGAAGGGATTCTGGCAAACACGGTACGGGCAGGTTAATCACTAAATGGACCCAATCAGGAAGTCATAGTTTGAACCACTAGAATCTTTCTGCGCCAGAAATTGAACCAATGAAAATCACTCGCTCAGACAGACAAACGTCTTGAACTCAAGAGATATTGGCACTTGAATACACTCTTCCAAAGAGACAAGACATGAACAGATATGCAAGAAAAAGGAAACGCGAGATTTCAAATTCTGGGCAAGAGACAGGACCAAGTAAAAACAGCAGTTATACACCCGCACACTCCCACACGATACCGACGACAGCGGAGACCCCCGGTGCATCCACGGGGACGGAAAAGGGACCGATCATATCGTCATATTAAGGGCGTTCGACCATGTATCACACCAACAACGCTTTTGTACCAACATTAACGAGTGTGGCCGAACGAGTCAGCCGTAAATGAGTTCGCCAAGGAACGTGCAGAATCCGCCAGCAACATTCTCCTCCCTCCCGAAGAGATCTGGCTCTTCACGAAAACGACAGCCACATATTCAGACTCGTTATTTACCAGGACCATCAATGAACCGCATGCGCAAGTACCCCGGCGTGACCAGTAAAAATGCTTTACTGCATTCCAATAGCTCTTTTCAGAACCGCAGCTCTCCCAAAGGGAAAGTCTCTTATGTTGGTATGTTGCTGTTGTCCGTTGTCGTTCTACGTGTTCAAATATCCATACAAAGTTCCCCCACAGGTATTCTCATTCCCATACCACGAGAGCCTAACATCGGGTATATCTAAAGAAAAAATAAAAAGAAAGAAAAAGCCCTGGTATAATCCTATACAGTCAGTTTACTCCCCCACCCTCATTTATCCCATAAAGAAAATAAAAGAAACCCACGCTATCTCGAGCCTCACCATTCTAACTCGACATCTCAGTTTACTTACACCCTCTTTACCCAATAAGCAAACTAAAAGAAACTCAGGCTATTTCAGGCACCACTGAAATAATGGACTCGGTCATTGTCGTTATTGTCCGTATCTTTGAATCAACCTAATCACACCGTCACCCTGAATAATCAGATATGTCGTGGTGACACCATCCGGGAGAACATTCCGCTTAGAGTAGAAGAAGGTGAAGGCGTCCTGCTGCTGATGTAGGTGCGTATCTGGTGCTGTATTGTACAGAAGCCTTTGTTAGCCACACTGATTCTGGTCTTGCTCTGGAGCACACCGAGGAATAGGGCTTTGTTGATGTTAGGATCCCGACGGTTGACCCATATATAGCTGAACTTGTTGGTATGATCCCCACCGTAATAGTAGTTTTCGATGAGAGTATGTTTTCATGGCATCCCCGTTCCACTCCAGCTTGAAAAGCCACGTCGTCCTTTTGTCGAAATTGTAGTGATCTATTCGAGGTAACTACCGATC
>JAVTVY010004173.1:0-18334 GCA_036873755.1 Hanleya hanleyi | reverse complement strand
CTAAACCCGTTACAATGTGTACTTAATGACCCCATTTGGTAGGAATTCGTAGCTGGCGATCTAGTTTTATTTCCTGGACGTCGGCTGTACTCGGCGGGAATTCCCCGACAAACATCCTCTTCAAAGAGACCGATGCGACCATGCATTATTGTGCATATGCCTATGTTTTATCGTTATACCCAGCTGTGTCTGACCGAGTAGTATAAGGCGCCACACCTAAGTGCTGGTTTGTGCATACGGGTGTGGGTTCGAATTCCACTTCGAATTCCACTTAAACAGCGACATATTGTGAATTCCTGCGCGCTAGCACACTTAGCATTGAAAGGGCATTTTCGATGTGGGTTTTGGTTGTGAATAATCACCACTATCTGTGGCCAGGTCTGTACTTGACCCTCCGCATACTAAACGGAGCTAAACGCATTTCCCGATACACTATACTGAGGCTCTGTATTAACTACATTAACCCTAAGACCCCATTACCGCTCTGAAAAGCTGCACAGATGCTATAATGGAGCAATGCAATGGCGCTCTTTGTCACTGGATTGGTATCATCACACCAACGCTCTATAACACTGGATTGCCGTTCTGTCCACTCTATTGGCACTATATAAACTCCATTGATTATATATGAGACTACAGTGACACTTTGTAACAGTATATTGACGATCTGTATAGCACACGGATTCCACGCATTACATCGACGCTCTGTATTAACTGCATTTGGGGCTGTATAACACCACATCATTGTCACTTTGTAACACTACATTGGCGCTCTATAACACTGCATAGGCGCTATATAACAGGTCAGTACAGCTATGTGTTCATAATATCTGATCAGATGTGTTTGAATAATGTCTGTACAACCATGTGGCAAGGTTCTTACAGCTATGGATGAGTAAGGTTCGTACTACTACGTATGGGTAAAGTATTACAGCTATGTGTGAGCAATGTCTTAGAAGCTATGGGTGAGTAAGGTCTATACTGTTAAGTATGCGGAATGTGTGAAGGTTTACAGCTGTGTGAATACGATATATACCTCTATCTATGCGTGGTTTCGATACAGCTGTGTGTCTGTAATGTTTTTGTGGAGCTATGTGTGAATAAGGCCTGTTGAATATTATGCGTGAGTAATGCCTGTGAAGCTATAAGTGAGCAAGGTCTGTACATCTACAGACTGATTGGACGTAGGCCTGTGAGTGAGGTAAGTACCGCTATATATATGTGGTTTCTGTACAGCTATGTGCCTGTTAGGCCTGTGATGCTACGTATGATTATGGTATGTACACCTGTTTGTGACTGTTGTGTGGATGAGTATTTGGGTCCGCTCGGCTATGCGTGAATACGGTCAGTACTGTTAGGGGTGAATACAGTGTGATAATGTATTGTACCACTATGTGTGATTCAGTCCTGCGTGAGTATATCCCCACTCCTAAAGGCGAATAAGGTATGTACGGCTCTATGCAAGTAAGGTACGTGACATAATAAAACACGAGGTTTTGGTTGTGAATGATCACCACTATCTGTGGCCATGCAGGTCTGTACTTGACCCTCCGCATACTAAACGGAGCTAAACGCATTTCTCGATACACTATACTGAGGCTCTGTATTAACTACATTAACCCTAAGACCCCATTACCGCTCTGAAAAGCTGCACAGATGCTATAATGGAGCAATGCAATGGCGCTCTTTGTCACTGGATTGGTATCCTGGAACATCACACCAACGCTCTATAACACTGGATTGCCGTTCTGTCCACTCTATTGGCACTATATACTCCATTGATTATATATGAGACTACAGTGACACTTTGTAACAGTATATTGACGATCTGTATAGCACACGGATTCCACGCATTACATCGACGCTCTGTATTAACTGCATTTGGCGCTGTATAACACCACATCATTGTCACTTTGTAACACTACATTGGCGCTCTATAACACTGCATAGGCGCTATATAACAGGTCAGTACAGCTATGTGTTCATAATATCTGATCAGATGTGTTTGAATAATGTCTGTACAACCATGTGGCAAGGTTCTTACAGCTATGGATGAGTAAGGTTCGTACTACTACGTATGGGTAAAGTATTACAGCTATGTGTGAGCAATGTCTTAGAAGCTATGGGTGAGTAAGGTCTATACTGTTAAGTATGCGGAATGTGTGAAGGTCTACAGCTGTGTGAATAAGATATATATCTCTATCTATGCGTGGTTTCGATACAGCTGTGTGTCTGTAATGTTTTTGTGGAGCTATGTGTGAATAAGGCCGGTTGAACATTATGCGTGAGTAATGCCTGTGAAGCTATAAGTGAGCAAGGTCTGTACATCTACAGACTGATTGGACGTAGGCCTGTGAGTGAGGTAAGTACCGCTATATATATGTGGTTTCTGTACAGCTATGTGCCTGTTAGGCCTGTGATGCTACGTATGATTATGGTATGTACACCTGTTTGTGACTGTTGTGTGGATGAGTATTTGGGTCCGCTCGGCTATGCGTGAAAACGGTCAGTACTGTTAGGGGTGAATAAAGTGTGATAATGTATTGTACCACTATGTGTGATTCAGTCCTGAGTGAGTATATCCCCACTCCTAAAGGCGAATAAGGTATGTACGGCTCTATGCAAGTAAGGTACGTGACATAATAAAACACGAGATTTCCACAAAAACATAGATGGGGTGACGTAATATGTGACCATGACCTTGATCGTTGGCCTTTGATGGAAGTGAGCTCGTCGTCAGAAGTGACGACTACACCGGAAGTAACGTCATCGCGGGCATGTGGGTGCATTCCACACCTATATCATGTGCGGTTAAAAACAGACATGGGTTCGGGTATTCGGCCTTAAATATATGTAAAAATTTTAACAAAACCTCGTAAAAATATATATTTTCCGAATGGGCACACTCACGCCATTATTCCAGGAGACAAGTGAGCTATTCAAAATGAAAAGGAAAGACGTGCAATCCTCCTTAAACCTTCTTCAACTTTTCTGAAAAACTCCATAAATTTTACGGAAATGTGTCAAATTCGACCCACCATCCAGAGAAAACAAACGAAATGATTTTCTTATTAAGCATGTGAAAGTTTCTCCGTCCAACGGGCTTTTTTAAAAAGGGGGAAAACCAGGGGGTCGACTACTCGTTTTCTGTAAAATGTTATCACCATAAAGGAATCATCTTTTTCGTTCCCCGAAAAAGTGAGGATTTTGGCCTGCCATGCAGATATTCAATTCCGGAAACGATTAACTCTGTAGTGGCGCGTAGGTGCGATAAGCAAGCAATTGTTATATCCTCGTTTGAAGAAATGGTTACGTCCAGCAGGGTGATACTATAGATATCAGTTATTAGATAGGGAAGATGAATTACCATGCTGTCAAACACAGGCGAACTTTCTTATTATGAAATTAGGTAACCGTGGCAAGTGTGGAGTGCACCCTGTGCACTCGCCTGATGGTACACGGAAGTGAGGTCATCGCCGGAAGTGACGTCATCAGGGGAAGTGACGTCATCGCTCGCCTCTGCGTGAACTCTATAGCCCAAAGGGTGCCGGCTGTGCTCCAACGCGAGAGCACATGCATGGGTGCTTTGATGTGTGTTCTCATACACGAATAGCTGTACGGACCATACCCATACATAGCTGTAGAAATTTTACTGACAGATAGCCGTACACACCTTACTTACACGTAGATGTACACATAGCTCTACAGAAACTCAGTCATACAGTTGTAAGCCTACATGAATTCAACACACTTAGCTGTACAGACCTCACATACGCATAGCTCTACAGATCGTATTCATACATACCTCCAAAGACATAACAGACACATAGCTGTACAGAAACTACACACAGATAGCGATACATACCTACCACACAGTTGTAGGCCTGCACTTTCAGGACACTTAGTTGTAAAGACCTTACTATAAGTATTTTTCTTATAATTAGTCGCGGGTTTGAGGGCTTCTGTAAAATCAGCCGTATGGTTAAAATCAATTTCCTTTTTTAAAACGTATATAACAAAGTTATATCTATAGAATGTCATACCACTCTCCGTGATAACTGCTACAAAACTTGAGTTTTAGAACTTTTTTTGTACTACCCGGGTTAAATGCCATAAGGGTTGTTCACGTTAATCTTCACCAATACATGGTATGTCGTCATAATCTATTCCTTTTTCTCTGGCCAAAGGGCAATAGGCGGGGTGAGCTATTCAGTTCTATATATGGGAAAGTGTCCTCAATCGATGTTACCTTCACAAGGACAGGGGCAATGCCTCCATGTGTGACTGCATGAATTAAAATGACAACTTCATACGATCTTTATTTCAATGACGGTGTAATCTATGGATGGCCGTATGACCTATATTTACATTTTTATAGCAAATATCCCATTATTGATCCAGTCGATTAGAGTCGGACATCATCAACGGTATTGTAAGTGTATAGTTTAATTTGATTGCTCTCTCGTTAATTACATTTGTAAACCTACGATGCATCGAAGAGCACTGATTGAAATTCTGCCTACAAATTGAACTATTGATAGGTACAAATAACACGACGTCCTGGTGTATGAAAGCGACGTCGTCGTCCTATCACTCAACATTGTCAAAGGCGACACGCGACGCGAAAGGGCGACATCGTGTTTTGGAAGACAACGTCACCCTTTGCGTTGTCGCTCACGCTTTTGATGAGGTAATGCGGGGCACACTTTTGGTCCAACTAGATCACCATACTATTGAAGTGATACGGTTATGCTGTGTCTGAGAGGCGTCCATATCTTTGAGGTGTCGAGGACATTTGCATAACATAGCGGCTGTACTGGTCCACCCGTATTCTCGAATCTTTCGTTCTTTGTCAACGACAATAGTTTAATCTCATGTCTTCATAACCAAACGACAAACAGAGCAATCCTTGAATGACATCTCGCCCCGCCTATTGCCCTTTGGCCAGAGAAAAAGGAATAGATTATGACGACATACCATGTATTGGTGAAGATTCACGTGAACAACCCTTATGGCATTTAACCCGGGTAGTACAAAAAAGCTCTAAAACTCAAGTTTTGTAGCAGTTATCACGGAGAGTGGTATGACATTCTATAGATATAACTTTGTTATATACGTTTTAAAAAAGGAAATTGATTTTAACCATACGGCTGATTTTACAGAAGCCCTCAAACCCGCGACTAATTATAGTCCATAGCTTCACATACATTACTTACACATAGCTGCAGAGACCTTATTCACACATATCGGCAGTACTCTACCAATTACAAGTGTCTGGTCCGTCATTCATAATTCAGCCGTCGTCCCGGGGCCCTCGGTGAAAATGGTCAATTTGCGACACCGGACGTGCCGCCATCTTGAACCAGAAGGCAGACGCCGCCATCTTGGATATGACCCATAATGCACCGGGTCAAAATACTCGCTTCTGATTGGCTGAGCGCCCCACACAACCCGAAGTGAGCGCCCCACAAATGAGAGGCAATTTCCACTTTTCCTACGAGAGCTTCACACTGATACCCCACACGGTCCATTTGACCCGGGATGGTCAACCACTCAACAAACTTCCACGAATCCCCCAAATGCCTGCTTTCTATACGACGGCCAGACTGCGATGCTCAAAACTGATGAAACGGACTCACACTTAGTCAGTCAGTCACTCACCCACTCACTCACTCACTCACTCACTCACACGCGCGCATACACTCACACTCACAGGTAACTCTACCAGGTAGTTGGATGTAAAAATAGGCCGTTATCTACTCCAAATGCACTCCATCGCACCTCCGAAACTCCCGCTTTCGCTACTACTCTCACTGATGACGTCACCAGTGACGTCACAGGTGACGTGGACATCCCTTCAAGTCGCGGTCTACACTCCGAGTGCTACAAAATAACACCTCCCCTGACACATTCGGACCAATAGTGGTCCATATCGGCCTCAAAATGTCTATTTCCATACTACGGCCTGCAGGCGCATGCGCAGAATGACGATATTCCTAGCACCCATCCACCCAGGCGGATGTGCCCTCACGTATGCATCACATTGATACCTCATTCGACTCAATCAGATCATTAGTGGCCCACCTAGACCCCAAAACGTTCCTTCCAATGCACTTTCCCCACAATTCCCTGTCTGCGCATGCGCAGACTGTTGAACACGAACGACACACTTGTCCAGTCGGATGCTCCTTCACGAATGCTTCACAACGATACCTCACAAGACTCCATCGGTTCACTAGGGGCTCACCTCGACTCCAAAACGTCTATTTCCATACCCTTTTCCCACAATTCCCTGTCTGCGCATGCGCAGAATGTCGAACACGGACAACACACTAGTCCAGGCGGATGCTGCCTCATGACTGCTTTACATTGATACCTCACTCAACTCCATTGGACCATTAGTGGTCCACCTAGACCCCAAAACGTCTATTTCCATACATTTTGTCAACTGCGCATGCGCAGAATGACGTCAGTTCCACGTCATACTAGTCCAGGCGGATGCTCCCTCACGTATCCTTTACAACGATAGCTCACTCGACCCCATCGGACGATTAGGGGCCCACCTCGACCGCAAAATGTCTATTATTTCCATGCCCTTTTCCCACAATTCCCTGTCTACGCATGCGCAGAATGTTGACAACGGCCGAGTCACTACTCCAGGAGGATGCCCCTCACATAGGCGTCACATTGATACCTCATACGACTCCATAGGTCCACTAGTGGCCCACCCAGACCCCAAAACGTCTATTTCCATACCCTTTTCCCACAATTCCCTGTCTGCGCATGCGCAGAATGTCGAACACAGACAACACACTAGTCCAGGCGGATGCTGCCTCATGACTGCTTTACATTGATACCTCACTCAACTCCATTGGACCATTAGTGGTCCACCTAGACCCCAAAACGTCTATTTCCATACATTTTGTCAACTGCGCATGCGCAGAATGACGTCAGTTCCACGTCATACTAGTCCAGGCGGATGCTCCATCACGTATCCTTTACAACGATACCTCACTCGACCGCATCGGACGATTAGGGGCCCACCTCGACCGCAAAATGTCTATTTCCATGCCCTTTTCCCACAATTCCCTGCCTACGCAGCGGCCGAGCCACTACTCCAGGAGGATGCCCCTCACATAGGCGTTACATTGATACCTCATACGACTCCATAGGACCACTAGAGGCCCACACAGACCCCAAAACGTCTATTTCCATATCCTTTCCCCACAATTCCCTGTATGCGCATGCTCAGAATGTTGACAACGGCCGAGACACTAGTCCAGGCGGATGCCCCCTCACATAGGCTTCACATTGATGCCTCATACAACTCCATCGGCCCATTAGGGGCTCCCCTAGAGCCCAACACGTCTATTTCCATACCCTTTTCCCACAATTCCCTGTCTGCGCATGCGCAGAATGGTGACAACGCGTGAGCCACTAGTCCAGTCAGATGCCCCCTCATACGACTCCATCGGACCATAGTGGCCCACCTAGACCCCAAAACGTCTATTTCCATACCCTTTGTCCACCGCGCATGCGCAGAATGACGATATTTCAACCCCACACCCAGCCCATCAGATGCCCCTTCACGAATGCTTCACTTTGATACGTCACTCGACCCAATCGGACCATGCAGCGTATTTGAAGTCTGGGGACTAGTTTTACTCCGCGGAAGCTTTTTTCCGCGACCGCATCACCACCAGACATGACCGCATCACCGCGGAGGAATACAAGGTCAAAGATTGCCAGACCTATAGTGGTCAAAACTTGGCACACAGCCAATGCTGATGCAAACTATAACCTTGAGCTGGTGGCGCCCCCTGTCGGACGCTCCACGGGAATCAAGAGTTATCCCTCAAGTTTAAAGGTTATACAAAATGGTCTCAAAATCTGCTACTTTTTTGTGCTAAATTGTTGTAGAGGTGATTATATAGACTTGTTTTACATTTTTGTATGTTTTACTGCCCAGGAATAGCAGCAGTAAAGTGCGACAATTTCATGCCCCTTTTTTGTGGCGTCACAACCTGATTACGATCTCGCTCAAATGCCTGTTGTGACGTCAAAATGTCAGCGACATCACGCTAGAACTCCCACAGTTGGGTGAATCTTTCGTAACAACGCCCGATGTCATAGACTATGACGCTTAGGGCACAATCGTAATCAGGTTGTGACGTCATGCACCAGAGGTCACGGCTCCAATACGTTTTCCCCCACATGTGTGCTATTCGTGTCCTAAAACCCACTTCGACGACATTATTCGAGAAAAAATACTAATTTGTTGTTTGGAACACTATTGGGTATGTTTTAATGCAAAGTAGTATAGAGTCATTCGGTATAACCTTTAAGTGCAAAGAGGGCAATGCGACTGTTTTTGCATGCTCTATACTACTACCGATATCCCATGAAGGTTTCGCATCGCCCAAAAATGCCGTCCGTTCATTGGCTGTTATATCTGATAACTCCAGTTGAATGAAGTTGATTTTACTCAAGTTGAGGTCATTCACCTTGAGTGGAATTCACTCAACTCGAGTGAAATATTTCACTCCAGTGCTTGAGTGGGAGGAATTTTCACATGGAGTGAAATTTCACTCAACTTCTTTAAGAGATTATAATATATTTCTCGCCTCCAACAGCGCTTTCACAAATGTCTGAAAGGCCTGATGCAGGACATACGGTCAGTTCTGGTTGAAACAGATTCATGCATTGTTTCGGTAAATATCTGTTTCTTATGAAGCGGAAGACATATACAGGCCATCCATTGGATGTCGTCCGCGGGCCAAGCAAGAATATTGTCATCTACATGCAGCTCGGCGTAGCGCTGCGTCAATGATATCGGCGGTATTGGTGTTGCAGGCCACAATGATGTTGAATGCCATGGTAGGCCATGCCGTGGACTATACAGTGCACTGACATCTTATCCTAACCAAGAAATGTGGATGATGGGAAATGCATTTATAAAGCTTTGTGTATAATACACTGTTATACAAGACTATTTGGTAGACAAGTAATTATAGTTGTCCATTCGGGTCGTGCCGCGATTTCCTAAGATAATCTATTGGCAGACCACGACAACGACGCGCGACGCGAACGTCTGTCGCGTTTGAATGTTTCCTTCAAACGAGAGACGCGCGACGGAATTTTGCGTTCTGCGTCCCGTTATGTAAAGTCATTGCGTACGTCTCCTGCGGGAGAAAGGAGTGAATCAGCTTGAATAAGATTCAGTGTTTCTTGACTATATTTCTTTTAATCAGAAGAAACGGCTCTGCGAAACTGCTATATAACACGTCCTCGCTACGGTTGTTAATTAGATTTATTGGGAGGGGTTCGAGGGAATAAAGAAATCCGTAGTCATTTGATTGTCTCAAAGATTAAAACACGCATGTCTAAGTAAAGACTTTCACATAGGGAAACCGCAAATAGCCGATTAAATTAAGTCCCGGACCCCAAAATACATCTCATTAACCAAGAACTACGGTAGCGAGCTCCAAAGATGCCTCCTTTAAATTAAACAGTTCACAGCTCCCCCATCTTTGGATACATTTGTAGTTTCTATTTTTATTCATTGTCATATTTCAACTAACGACCAGATAAATTAATATTTCTAATAATGATAACTTTTCGATATTAAATTACTAGGCCTTAATTGGTCATGATAATTGGATACATTTAATCTTTCATACAGTTACATATGAAATATGTTCATTGAGGGAACATCACGGAACAAAAGTAAGAAGTAAAACGGAAAGAATTGATGATAAAAAAATCGAACCCAGATCACCCGCGTCGCAGGCGAGACTTCTATACCATTGAACCACCAATTTTTTACGTTAGCATTGCGGGAAAGAAACGGTGAAGAACCTAATTAGAAACAATTTGCTGTTTTCTATTTGAGTTCGGCATACAATTAATCATGAAAAGCGATATATATTTAGTATTGTAGAGTAATCCACAGCTTTTACTACCATATTTCGCTACCGACAGTAAGGTTTACATACTTTTTCTCACCATTACATTTTTGCGTATACCAATATATGAAATACAATAAACTTGGGACCACAGGTAAGAACGGGAGGAGGGCCTACACTCGAGGGTCTATTTTCGTTGACAGGTTACATTGTGTTGATTTATTTGTTATATTGAAAAAAAAAGAAGAAGAGAGGATTAGTAAATTATGTGACTGTGATTTTAAAGTTTAAGTAATAGTAGAACATGAAAAGCCATTGGCTGTGGCGCTATGTGACGTCGCACGGGGGAATCCCCTAACAGACTGGTATTGCACAATTAGCCGAAATTCAGGTAACCGATTTTATTTAAGCGAGATGGACCTACCAGTTAATAAGGCGATATACAACTGAGCGTATAACATCATACGAGAGAATCCCCGTGAATGTTCTCGACACTTCTGCAAAGAAGAATGATAACGGTATACACAACTCGAAGTACAACAAACCGATCTTACTTATTACACGAAGCCTTCTCCCCTTAATAGCGGGAAAACTAATAGGGAAAAATGCTTAATACAAAATTTGAAGATCTCATCTCGAGGAACGCGATGGAACAAACGGCGGTTTCGTATGTACATTTGCTCATTCGGTATATTACTAACCGGGTCAGTTGGAACGGATACTCCCTCTCTTAAACCAAATATAGCGAGACTATCTTAGGGGGTAGTCCATAGTTTTTGGTCCCCCTCAAAATCTTTGAAATTAATATTCCACCAGGTTTGACCCCATGAGAATTTTTATTGGCTTATTGTTTATTAATATTTGTGATATCATTCAGTTGACTGGTTGATTTGCTTCAAATCAGTACATGGTATTTTGCCAGTTAGATTGGCCCATGCTTCACTTTGTAGATGAAAGTGCGAAAGTGTGGCTGTAAATTGAGGCCTTTTTCAGCTTGCGAGCACATGGTATACTTTGCAGTGGGAAAATGAGTTTGAAAACGGGCTGATCGACCCCCTATTTTCTTTGCCAATTTTTGTTGATCCTTCGACTGGGCACAGTGTCGGTGAGTTTCATAGCAATCGATTGTCAAGTTTTTTCTTTGATGGGGAGAGAATATGACCTATTTTGGACCAAATATAGAGGATTTCCCTGAAGTTTGGGGCAAGTTTAGTAGGGGTTATGGGGATCCCGATTCCGTTCAGCTATGCTTACATCTGCCTCGGCTTCATGGCAAGAGCCTACTCTTTCAGAAAATATATACTTCTATGGGGGTTCTCTCAAAACCCGGTTGCGGTTTAGCATATAATGAACCAGTCTACTGTTTAATTTCAGATGCCTTGGCTCTTCTATAGACTGCACCCTTAGGATTGTCAGTATCAGCTGTATTGCGCAACACTATCTCGGGTTTGTTGGTGGTGAAATCCATTGACTGTGACTTCACACCGGGGTGATTGCCGAACTGATATTGCACAATTAGCCGAAATTCTTCGTTCTATATGTATGAGATGACTATTTATGATGTCATCGCGACCTATTTATGAAGTCATAGTGACCTACTAACCTAGTTACATAGGTCATCTCGACCTACTTATGACGATATGCTAACCTACTTATGGTGGTCTACTGATGACGTCATGGTGACCTACTCATGGTGACCTAGTGGCCTAATTATGATGTCATGTTGAGCTATTTTTTTTATTTTTTATTTATTTTTATGACGTCATCGGCTTCCATGTCCTTGAACCGGCTTTTCATGTTCTACTGATAATTCATGATGTTTTGATCAGATCTGTGCATATACTTGGATGCCGTAATCATGCCATCATCGTTTGATGTGGTATTTGAAATCATCTCTTATATTTGATATTTAATTATTCTTTTCTTTTATTTGAATAAATAGCGATGTTCTCTTACATTGTCAGGTACGGCTGCTGAAGAAGTAAATATGTTCTTGTTGATGATGTCTCTAACGTTGTCGTCGGTGTCAGCGGTGACAATTTACAGACAGTCCCTGTCGGCCTACTCATTGGCGGTATGCAATGATGGTCAAGCTGCTGCGTTATATTACGAGGGTCCATCACAGGCCACGGAATACCTAATCGGACTCCAAGGGGGTGGGGAATGCCACACGGTACAAGGCTGTCAGACGAGATGTGAGAACACCACTAGTCCAGACTACCGATTCTGTGGTCCCTTCACTCGTCCACAGCACAACATACAGGGGATGTACTCTGATAATGTTACGATCAATCCAACCTTCCATAACTATCATAAAACGTTCATTCCCTACTGCAGCAGTGACTTCCATAGCGGCAATAGAACGGCATCGAGTGAAACCGGCGGCTATCCTTTTAGAGGTAAAGAAATATTCATTGCTGCCATTGAGTATCTGAAGATCCACACGTATCTGAAAAGCCACGACTGTTGTCTTCAATGGCGGCAGTGCTGGCGGATTCGGTGTTTTGGCAAACTGTGATTTTCTGCGGACTTTACTCCCTGACGTTCAGGACGTGAGATGCGTTGTTGACGCAGCCGGATTCATTCCACTGAATCTGGCAGAAGGATGTCCGGGGGATGACGATGGTACTTTCTATATATTCCGGCTTTCTGGAACGGTATCACCAATGAGCTGTGCTCTGAACAAACTAATCTTCAAGCACGGAAGAACTGCTATGATCTCGAATATGTTTTGAAGTTCATAAGGAGCCCAGTGTTCATCATCACCAATGTATTCGACACGATTTACATGTCACGCGTCTGTGAATACAAGCTTCACCACGACACACAGGAGTTCTTCAGGAAATGGGGAACTTATATGGAAAAGAATGCGAAGAGATTCCAAAAAAGGTATCCGAGCTGGGGACTGTTTATGCCCAGTTGCTATGCCCATGGATTGTACAAGATTGACCGTTGGTTCACCCAACTGCTAGTGGGGGAAGAGCAAATATCGATGGCTCAGGCGTTGGCGAATTGGATGAACGAGTCGGGACCACATGTAGTTTTGGACAAGTGTGAAGGTATTCTAGGCCCTTGTAACCAGTACTGTCCCTCAGTCTCTCTTCCGCCGGGCCTCATCGAAACTTAGACATGCACTTCAAGACTCCGCTTCAATTTAGGCTTCTTTTGAATAAACAGTATAAGCAGAGACCACAGAGCAAATTTATTTCGGAGACTCCCATATATTCTGGTATATTCGCTCTAATAATTCGCAAAGCATTTACTAAGTTTAAGCAAAATAATACCCATATATGTCGTATCTAGTTTCTGACTACCATTGATTTCACAACAGAGCAATAACCTCACTGTCCTCGATCTTTCAATCTGTGGGACAATCTCAGAGCGAACTCTGTAAGTTCAGTTTTGCTGCATGCTTCAGTTATTCGACTGAATCGTGGCCTACTCGCTGTACCGATTGTATATGTCCACAATACATTACATATGTACCACGTACAATGTAACACCAGAATATATGAAGATGCTCGTCTGTCCCCAAATCCGCCGAACATCGACAATCGCCATATATACACATATAACTTCAGATCATCTCATGCGGCCATAATACATTTCTCCGATTAACCTTAATTAATCTGGTTATTAACCAAATGTAGTATACTGTAATATCTAGCGTAACTAGATATTGTATAACTGAAAGTGTGATGCTGTCAGGTGGGCAGGTGAGACGGATTTACGTTCTATATTATTCTGAGTGATGTCCAACTCTGTTCGGCCGTCGTAGTATCAAGTCAAATCCGACATTCATTAATGAAATACCAGGCTGATGGCATTGTATTGTATTCACACAGGAATATCAATATCACTCACTCAATAAAGATGATAAAACAAGAATTCAAAGTCTGATGATATTCTATTTATTCTGTGGTAAGTCCAATATGACCATATATGGTGAAATGATGATATACTAATTCAATATATCAACTAGTGATGAACACACTTTGAACCGCCAGATAAAAAGGTAATATGCACTCTCAATACTACTAATTTATACCCAATTGTGCTAAAGTGTGAATTCCTGCCAATGGATCATATTTGTAATGGATATTATGCAGAAAATGGCCACTGACGAGTGTGATGACATGAGATAGCTGCCTGGCGATGAAATAGAAATAAATTAATATATTTATTTCTTTGTCGAGATGAATCTAGTTGACAAATCCAGATACATGCAGTTTTCAGGTCTAAATCGTTTGTTGAATAATTTTGGTTCTTTGCCGAGAAGTGTAGTCAATATCAATGTTTAATTCATATTACCTGTTGTGGAGTTGTATTCAGTGTTAAAAACTGATCAGGTAATATTGTATGGTGTTGTTGTTGTTGTTGCGATGTAACTCCGGCCGTGGTGGCCAGCTGTCTGCCATCTTGATTTGATTGATTGAAATTGTAGTTTAAGGGCCGCTTCCCATTCGGATTTCGCGGCCCATCAACTCAATGTTTTATTTGAATTTTGCGGTACATTACTTTGTTTATTGAATATCTTTTCCAGCGCTAAATATATAAATAAATAAATAAATAAATAATAAATAACAATGAGAGATTAGTAGGAGATATAAATAGAAGTAAATAAGAATCGCTATATGTACAAGTTCGTAAGTCTCTTTTTGGTTTTTGGTTAAGTTATACTGGTATATATGAGTTCACTGTAATCGCGTGTATGATTCCTTTGTCTTGGTACCCCTTTGTACGCACAAAGCCGTCCAGAAAAAACTGGGAGAACCATGGGCGTCTTCAGGATTTTTCAGATCGACTTCACTAACGACGCCCTTGGGAACAGGGTGGGTTCTTCCAGAAATCTGTGCCTGTAACAATTGCTTGGAGTGTGGATTGGGGCACAGGACGGCAGGTCTACGTCCTATATTGCGCGAAAGTCAAAGGATCATATTCTGTGTTAAGGCGTCAGTTCGGTGTCATCTATGGGGTAGCGTGTCGGTGTGGTTTAGGATGTGATGTTCTGGTTCTGGTGCGGCGATGTTGGTATTCTTGTGATCGTCATCCGTCTTCTGTTTTTAGTCTTGTCCAGCCCGTCTTTGGTCTTCGGTGTGCCGTGAGGTGCTGTTTAATAATTTTTGTCGTCATTAGTGTTCTGTTTGATGTCTGGTCTTGTTCGTCTGTGGTCTTCAGTGTGCTGTGCTGTGCTGTGTTGAGGCGCTAGTTCGGTGACATCTATGGGGTAGCGTGTCTGGCGTGGTATAGGGTCGAGTATTCTGGTTCTGGACGTTCTTATGGACCGACGATGATGACCTTCATCGTGTTCATCTCCATTTCTGAAAGTATAAGATGAAACAGTGTGTAGTATTCATTTTTGTGAGTGACATTATCTGTGTGCGTGGTTGTTTCTTGGACGTGTGCTAATGATTTATGTCCTTGGTTGTTGAATTGGTAGCGGCCTTTAGGTTTTAGAGACGAATGTGGTTACCGGCCCACACGGAACATGGTATCTCCGGTGCCCACATCGCCTGTCTGCCATCTTGATTGAAATTGTAGTTTAAGGGCCGCTTCCCATTCGGATTTCGGGGCCCATCAACTCAATGTTTTATTTGAATTTCGCGGTACATTACTTTGTTTATTGAATATCTTTTCCAGCGCTAAATATATAAGTAAATAAATAAATAATAAATAACAATGAGAGATTAGTAGGAGATATAAATAGAAGTAAATAAGAATCGCTATATGTACAAGTTCGTAAGTCTCTTTTTGGTTTTTGGTTAAGTTATACTGGTAATATGAGTTCACTGTAATCGCGTGTATGATTCCTTTGTCTTGGTACCCCTTTGTACGCACAAAGCCGTCCAGAAAAAACTGGGAGAACCATGGGCGTCTTCAGGATTTTTCGGATCGACTTCACTAACGACGCCCTTGGGAACAGGGTGGGTTCTTCCAGAAATCTGTGCCTGTAACAATTGCTTGGAGTGTGTATTGGGGCACAGGACGGCAGGTCTACGTCCTATATTGCGTGAAAGTCAAAGGATCATATTCTGTGTTAAGGCGTCAGTTCGGTGTCATCTATGGGGTAGTGTGTCGGTGTGGTTTAGGATGTGATGTTCTGGTTCTGGAGGTTTCTTGTTGTGCGGCGATGTTGGTATTCTTGTGATCGTCATCCGTCTTCTGTTTTTAGTCTTGTCCAGCCCGTCTTTGGTCTTCGGTGTGCCGTGAGGTGCTGTTTAATAATTTTTGTCGTCATTAGTGTTCTGTTTGAGGTCTGGTCTTGTTCGTCTGTGGTCTTCAGTGTGCTGTGCTGTGCTGTGTTGAGGCGCTAGTTCGGTGATATCTATGGGGTAGCGTGTCTGGCGTGGTATAGGGTCGAGTATTCCGGTTCTGGACGTTCTTATGGACCGACGATGATGACCTTCATCGTGTTCATCTCCATTTCTGAAAGTATAAGATGAAACAGTGTGTAGTATTCATTTTTGTGAGTGACATTATCTGTGTGCGTGGTTGTTTCTTGGACGTGTGCTAATGATTTATGTCCTTGGTTGTTGAATTGGTAGCGGCCTTTAGGTTTTAGAGACGAATGTGGTTACCGGCCCACACGGAACATGGTATCTCCGGTGCCCACATCGCCTGTCTGCCATCTTGATTGAAATTGTAGTTTAAGGGCCGCTTCCCATTCGGATTTCGGGGCCCATCAACTCAATGTTTTATTTGAATTTCGCGGTACATTACTTTGTTTATTGAATATCTTTTCCAGCGCTAAATATATAAGTAAATAAATAAATAATAAATAACAATGAGAGATTAGTAGGAGATATAAATAGAAGTAAATAAGAATCGCTATATGTACAAGTTCGTAAGTCTCTTTTTGGTTTTTGGTTAAGTTATACTGGTAATATGAGTTCACTGTAATCGCGTGTATGATTCCTTTGTCTTGGTACCCCTTTGTACGCACAAAGCCGTCCAGAAAAAACTGGGAGAACCATGGGCGTCTTCAGGATTTTTCAGATCGACTTCACTAACGACGCCCTTGGGAACAGGGTGGGTTCTTCCAGAAATCTGTGCCTGTAACAATTGCTTGGAGTGTGTATTGGGGCACAGGACGGCAGGTCTACGTCCTATATTGCGTGAAAGTCAAAGGATCATATTCTGTGTTAAGGCGTCAGTTCGGTGTCATCTATGGGGTAGCGTGTCGGTGTGGTTTAGGATGTGATGTTCTGGTTCTGGAGGTTTCTTGTTGTGCGGCGATGTTGGTATTCTTGTGATCGTCATCCGTCTTCTGTTTTTAGTCTTGTCCAGCCCGTCTTTGGTCTTCGATGTGCCGTGAGGTGTTGTTTAATAATTTTTGTCGTCATTAGTGTTCTGTTTGATGTCTGGTCTTGTTCGTCTGTGGTCTTCAGTGTGCTGTGCTGTGCTGTGTTGAGGCGCTAGTTCGGTGATATCTATGGGGTAGCGTGTCTGGCGTGGTATAGGGTCGAGTATTCTGGTTCTGGACGTTCTTATGGACCGACGATGATGACCTTCATCGTGTTCATCTCCATTTCTGAAAGTATAAGATGAAACAGTGTGTAGTATTCATTTTTGTGAGTGACATTATCTGTGTGCGTGGTTGTTTCTTGGACGTGTGCTAATGATTTATGTCCTTGGTTGTTGAAGTGGTAGCGGCCTTTAGGTTTTAGAGACGAATGTGGTTACCGGTCTGCCATCTTCGTCAGGAGCGCTCTATTTATACCAATACTGGTGGTCACATGATGCAGAACAACCAATCAAATTACAGGATTACCGCTGGACCGAAGTCGGGAGAACTATTTACCAGGATACTAATTGCGATTACTAATTGAAATATATAATATTGAAGGGAGCTCCAGACGTCAAAGAGGAGCGTTTTTATTATAGTTATTAGATATATAAATACTTTTACTGGAAGAACTATATAAATATCACCGCTCCCTCAACAAGATACTCGGACACGGCTAGAACAACAAGATGGCGATACATATGCTGAGCTGAGTGAAGGTGAGTCGAGAGGGTAGGTCACTTTGACAATAAAAATAATGGTTATGTTCTAGCCATCGATCGTTGAAAATATAACCAGAATTTTCTAAACATTTCAAAGATTAGTTTCATAACTGTTGCAATATTTACCTGATTCAATAATACTTCGTGAAAAATCAGCAAAGTTTGATGTAGACTTCTCTTCATGAATCAGATAGCAGACGGAAGGCGTACCGATTTACCAAGAAATAGTCCCCAATAACCGCCATATCGGCACATATGGAAGTAGTAGCGTTAACGGATTTGGAGGTCTATTTCACCCGGATGTAACTATGACGTCACAGGGATGACTGAGGTCAAGTGTGTGTCCAAAATGGCGGCGTGTGTGTTCAAAATGGCGGCGTGTGTGTACAAAATGGCGGCGTGTGTGTACAAAATGGCGGCGT
>JAVTVY010004172.1:0-40681 GCA_036873755.1 Hanleya hanleyi | reverse complement strand
GCAACTGCCTTAAAAACTTTATCTCTGTTTCGTTCTGGGTTAAGAACATGCTCAAAGGTTGGGTTAAATACACCAAAAAGTAAAAGTTCATTAAATAACCTTTGGCGTTCATTAGTATGCCGCCTGCACGTCATTAAATAATGCTGGACTGTGTCCTCCACGTCACAAGTCTCACAGAGACCAGTTGGGTGCCTGGCCATACCATGCAAGACACTATTTACCGCAATTCGACCAGATAATATTCTGAAGATAAGCACCTCAGCCCGTCGATTGGGAAGAGATATATTACCAGTAGTAACACAAGGCTGAAGTGCATAATAAAAACGACCTGTTGTTGAATATCGCCATTCCTCCTGCCAAACATCAATGAAACCGGACCTCACTGGTATCCTAATCTCATCAACATCCAGCCCAACAGGGATGCCGATATCATTTAAAAGCAGAGCCTTTTTTGCAAGCTGGTCAGCCAGTTCATTTCCGTACACATTACAATGGCCAGGCACCCACTCGAGGCACACCGTGCAGCCGGCATAAGATAAAGTTGTAATAACATGCAATATTTCATATACAATTGGAGAGCTTTTCTTCCATGCAAAATTACGCATAGCATGCACAGCACTTAAAGAATCTGTAAAAATAACAGCTCTAAAAGGTTTAAAATCTCTTAACCAATGCAAAGAGCATAAAATTGCAACAAGTTCCGTTTTAAACACAGAAATATTATCACTCAATCTTTTAAATGAACTAAACTTCATTTCTGGTACAACAAAGGACGCCCCTGTTCTACCAGTATCCGGGCATTTGGAACCGTCAGTATATATATGTACATACCCACCCCAATTAGATAAAATATGTTCTTTAGTGTATACCTCCAACATATATTGAGGATCAGATTTTCGAACTTTATTATGTAAATCATCTGATATAAATGGACTTACTAATTGCCATGGTGGAAATGGAGGAGTGAATAAATTAGACATCGAGAAATTGTCTATATTCAATTCATTAAATAATTGTTTAGCCCGTACACTAAATGGTTGAGCACGTCTCACAGCTATATTAGTGAAAAAAGCATCATACCACGATTCTTTTAATGTTTCACTCGCAGGATTATCTGGAGATATTTTTAATTTCAGGGCAAATTTAAGTGTAAGCCATTTCCGTCGAATATATAATGGAAATTCATTACATGCTACCTGTAATGCATGTAGCGATGTAGAACGCATAGCCCCCGTACATATACTCAAGGCCTTATATTGGACCGAGTCCAATTTGGCCTTGAGGGTATGCGTAGCTGAATCATAGGCTTGACAACAATAGTCAAGACGGGAACGAATCAATGCCTTATATAAAAGTAATAAACTTCTTTTATCTGCCCCCCAACTCGTGGACGACACACACCTCATAAGGTTTAAAACTTTCTCACACTTGGTCACTAGCAAATCAATATGCTGAGACCAAGTAAGCGTTTTATCAAAAATAACACCTAGAAATTTGAAAGAATTTGACACTCTCATACGAGCATTATTCAAATATAACTCCAGAGCTTCTGGTAATGGACGTCTAATAAATAATACAGCCTCAGACTTGGCTGAGGAGAATTTAAACCCCCACTTCTTACCCCATGTAACAATATCCACTAACCCCTGTTTCACATATTTGACTACTGTATGAAAACTTCTCGCAGAAATCCACATGGCTTTATCATCAGCAAATAAAGAGCATTTAAGTTTTGGATTAAGTGCTGACGGAAGATCATTAATCATTAGATTGAATAAAGTAGGTGAAATCACACTACCCTGTGGAGTTCCATTTTGTATGCCAACCATGCGTGAAAAATCCCTGCCAATTCGTACTTGTATTAATCTGTTAGTGAGAAAGCTTTTGACATAACCTAACATATTCCCCGTAATCCCATAATTCAGCATTTTTATTAATAGCCCTTTTCTCCAAACCATGTCATAAGCCTTCTCAACATCCAAAAATACTGATAATAAATATTCACCATTGGCAAGGGAACTCCTGATATCAGTTTCAAGAGTAACCACATGATCAGTTGTACTTCGATTACGTCTAAAGCCACTCTGACAAGGTGAAAAGATCTTATTCTTATCTAAAAACCATAAGAGTCTACTGTTTACCATTTTTTCCAAAAGTTTTCCTAAATTAGACGTTAATGCAATTGCCCTATATGAAGAAGGGAGAGAACTGTTCTTTCCAGGTTTGACAAAAGGTATTATAATAGCCTTCCTCCAGGCGGAGGGAAGATTCATGCGGGACCATACAGTGTTATACAATAAAAGAATAACATTCAAGCAAGAATCAGGGAGATGACGAAAAAATTCATACGTAATACCATCCTCACCTGGTGAAGTATTCTTTGTTGAATGTAATGCCTGTTTTAGTTCAAATAAAGTAAAGTCTTCATTAATAGGCATATCATCAAATCGAATATTATTTAATGTTTCTTCGTGCATTGATTCCATTTCCTCCTTGTGTATAATAAAATCAGGGTCATAATTAGAATCACTGCTCACAAAAGCAAAATTCTCTGCAAGCAGGTCACATTTCTCTACATTGTTTACATACGATATATTATCCTTTGATAAAGTGGGAATAGCAAAAGATTTTTTATTTCCTTTAATGGCTTTTACCTGACTCCATACTTGCTTAATATTAGAATTACTATTAATTTGTGAGCAATAATCTCGCCAAGAATTTTTCTGTGCACTTTTAATGACCCTCTGAGCAATTGCCTTTTTCTTTTTATAAAACACTATATCTTCATATAATCTTGTATGACAGGCACGATTTTTTGCCTTCTTCCTATCTTTTATAGCCTGAGTACATTCATATACATGGAGGAGGAAAAACCCTCTAAAACAGACCAGGTTAGATTTTTTTTTAGTAACAGAAAGTGTACTGCCGAGTTTAAGAAATGTTTTGATAGAACCCAGCTATCGTTCTGACCATTCTATGGTGATTTTGGATCTCCAACTTAGTGAATTTAAAAGAGGTAAGGGGTTGTGGAAGATAAACAACTCTCTGCTATATGATATCGAGTATATAAATTGTATTAATCAGAAGATAAAAGAAGTGAGAGAGCAATATGCTATCCCTATCTATAGCCCTGACAATATAGACAATATCCACGATAACGAGATAGAATTTACTATAGACGATCAGCTATTTTTAGAAACGCTATTGATGGAGCTTAGGGGAAAAACAATATCTTTTGCTAGTTTCAAGAAAAAAAAGAGAGAGGGAAAAGATTCAAAGCCTAATGGGAGAGATTTCGGAATTAGAAGAAAATTTAGAACAAGATAAACAGGAAATGCTAGAAAGAAAGAAAAATGACCTAGAAGATATAAGACGTGAACAAATGAAGGGTAACATTATTAGATCAAGAGCAAAATGGATCGAGGAGGGAGAAAAACTAACAAATTATTTTTTTGGATTAGAGACCCGAAATTTTACAAGTAAAATTATACCTAGATTAGAAACGGATCAGGGTGATTATATCACTGACCAAACTAGTATTTTAAAAGAAGCTGAAAGTTTTTATAAGAATTTATATTCTGAGGATACAAATGTTGACATTTCAAACGTAGAACTAAATAATTTGAAAATACCTGAACTGTCTGATGCCGATTCATTTAAATTAGAAGGTACCATCTCTCATTCTGAAGCAGGGATTACTCTTCGAAATATGAAAAGCAACAGGAGTCCTGGGTCTGATGGATTTTCTTCTGAATTCTTTGAAGTATTTTGGAAACAATTGGGCTATTTTGTTGTCCGGTCACTAAATTTTGGTTTGGTAAAGGGGGAACTTTCAAATACACAAAAGCAGGGAATAATAACATGTATACCAAAGGGTGATAAACCGCGTCATTTTATGAAGAATTGGAGACCTATTTCATTGCTAAATACCGTATATAAAATTGGATCTGGGAGCATTGCAAATAGAATAAAACCTGTACTTCAAAACATAATAAATGGCGATCAGACCGGTTTTATCTCCGGGAGATATCTAGGGGAAAATACAAGATTGGTATACGACGTTTTACAGTATACAGAGGAACATCAGATCCCAGGACTTCTGTTGCTTATCGACTTCGAAAAGGCTTTTGATTCGATATCCTGGAAATTTCTAAATAAAGTATTAAATCTATTTAAATTTGGTCCATCAATTCAGAAGTGGGTACAGGTATTCTATAAAAATATAAAATCAGCAGTTAATCAAGGAGGAAATCTTTCTGGATTTTTTGATATATCTAGGGGCTGTAGACAGGGAGATCCGCTCTCTCCATACCTTTTTATTCTATGTGCTGAAATCCTAGCTATTAAAATTAGGGGTAATAAGGATATAAAGGGAATATACATTGGCGACGTGGAATTAAAAATATCACAATTTGCAGATGATACGTCACTTCTCCTAGATGGATCAGAGAACTCTTTAAAAGCAGCACTAGAAGAGATAGATCAATTTGGGAAAATTTCAGGATTGAAAATTAACTTCTCCAAAACACAAGTCATATGGATAGGAAAAATGAAATATAGTGAAACGGAAATGTGCCACCAATGGAATCTACAATGGGGTAAAGAGCGATTTTTATTGTTAGGAATCGATTTTGACATAAACTTAGCGAATATATGCAAACAAAATTTTGAAAAGAGACTTATTTCTGTTCAGGCTCTGATCAAACAATGGAGTAGAAGAAACCTAACACCCATCGGGAGAATAACAGTGTTGAAATCCTTGATCATCCCTCAGCTTAACCACTTGTTTCTAGCTCTACCAAACCCATCAGAAAACTTTATTAAAAAAATGAATACTATATTTTTTGAGTTTATTTGGAAAAGTCCTATTGGTAAAGTAAAAAGAGATGTGGTAACACGTGATTATGAAGAAGGAGGATTGAAGATGATTAACATTAGAGCCTTTGTAGATGCACTAAAATCCACATGGATTAGAAGAATTTTGAGCCAATATTCCAAGTGGAAATCTGTTCTTTACTGGACTGTTCCAGAGGATTCGATAATTAATTTTGGAGAAGCATTTTTGATGCAAAATATCAACCAATTAAAAAATGCGTTCTGGAAAGATGTTTTTCTTTCATGGATCAATATTTCAAATAGCAGAAAAGCTAATAATTGGGAGGAGTTTTTAGCCAGCCCCTTGTGGTACAATACTAACATCAAAATCGACAATAAGCCGTGCTATTATAAAACGTGGTATCAGAAAGGTGTGCGAGTAGTTAATGATTCATTTGACACAACAGGGAGGCTCCTATCGTATAGGAACTTTAAAGAAAAATTCAACATAATCGTACATTTTTTACAATTCTATAGTGTTATGTCAGCTGTTAAAAAAATTGCGGATAAAGTTGGCGGAGTTAAGTCATTTATATTGGAAGCCCCATTAATTCCTTATCATATCCAAATTTTTCGTCATAGTACTAAAGGTTCCAAAGATATGTATAAAACTCTTATAAAGACAGAAGTAGTTCCAAGTGGTCAACATAGATGGAATTCTGTACTAGGTAATATTAGCACAGACCAATGGAGGGAAATTTATAAGTTAAACTTCACAATGACACAAAACACTAAGTTTCAGTGGTTCCAATATAGAATAAACCATTTTATTTTGGCCACAAACAACTTTTTGTACAAGATAAAAATATTAGAATCACCTCTATGTACATTTTGTAAAATTCACGAGGAAACTATATTACATATTTTCTGGGAATGCGAGAAGGTGCGTGAGTTGTATACAGAAATAAAACAAGCCTTTCACGATATTGCAGAGACCACATTCGCCTTTAATAGAAATATGATACTTTTTGGAATATATTATTCATCTAACAACCAACAAGCTAAAAACATTATTTTATTAGCATTGAAGCATTACATATATGCTACAAGGTGTTCCAACGGAAAACTAGCAGTCCACGCCTTTATATATAAGCTAAAGAACGTCTATGTGACGCAGAAATATATTGCAGTTAAAACCGAAAAAATAGAGGAATTTTCCAAACAGTGGGCTTTTTGGCATAACCACTTCGAAGATATATAATCACAAATATTGAGATTCTAGTTGACTATAACTGCATTTGTATTGCATCTGTTTCTTGTTTGGGTTTTGTCCTGTTTTCTCTATTGTTTTTTTTTTCTTTCTTTTTTTTCTTCTTTTTTTCATCCTCTTTTTCTGTTTCTTTTGTCTTTTTTTTAATTTCTGTTATATGTGGTATTTCGTGGGCATTAATATGTATATGAAATGGAGCAATAAAAAAAAAAATTAAAAAAAAAAAAAAAAAAAAAAAAAAGTTTTATAATTCACCCAACATTTCTGTTTGAAATTTGCTTTGACCCACACAACCCGCGATGAAAACTTTTCTGTACACATCACTTATAAACTTGCATCGTTGATATCCATACGGGAGACATCACCCTGCGGCATTCTAAACCACGTTACAGTGTAAACTTTATGAAGAACAAGAAAACATCCATGCGCAATGGACACACAATCTGTTCTCTATTTCTTATGAATGTAAAATAACAGATGCTGTCGGAAGTCATGTGGAGATGGTGAAGAAAAATGCATAGAGCCAGAGGCGAACATATTAACATTTTTCGCGCGTGGACAACATGACGGTGCAAATTTAAAAATCAACATTCAGTCAGCCGTTCTGAGTTGATTTTAAAACTTGGGGAGGCAGAAAGACCCTTCCGCATCCAACACCTATGAAGTAGCAGTTGCCTCCCCCACGTTTATCCCCTGAGACCAACAATGCTAAAAAATATTGCTGCCATTTCTGCGGGGGGACCTAGCATCCTCTGGCTGCTTGTCATTAAACCATGAATGCCTTGCACGCGAAAGAAAGCCAAGCACTAATTGATTTCGATCCCACAGATGTAGAAAGTAGGGGAAAAAATAAATGACATACGTTTCGCATTACAAAAACAAAGCAGCCACAAACTATTAAAGACAAAGGGTAATTGGAACAAATCTAGGTAGCTAATCAGGACTTTTGCCAGAAATAATGCAAAACTGGTTTGTGCATCGATCTGATGAACGTACATGAATTCATGTAGTTTCATGCATCTTATGTCATGGTATATTCATACCAAATTTAAGAAAAATCTGATGAACAGTTATCAAGTTATTACCCGGAAACACATTTGGTATCTTGCCACCTGTAAGTACAAGTGAGCAAGAGGCAATCAGACGTAACATCTCCTGGCAAGGTACATGCATGCTAAATTTGGGGAGATTCCGATAAGCAGTTCTCAAGTTAATTGCCGAAAACAAATTTTGATTTTAACACCAGGTGGCGCCTACAGGTGGCGCGCAAGTGGGCGAAACGCAATCTCAAGTGACATCTTATATGGTATTACTCGGAAACAAATTTGAGATTTTGCCACCAGGTGGCGCCACCTGTAAGTGCAAGTGAGCGAAACGCAATCCCATGCAACATCTCATGGCATGATACATGCATGCTAAATTTGAGTAGAATCCGAGGAGTATACAGTTATCAAGTTATTGGCCGAAAACAAATTTCAGATGTTGTCACCAGGTGGCGTCACATGTAAGCAGAATTGGATGAAAAGCAATCCCAAGCAACATCTCATGGCAAGGTACAATGTATGCATGCCTAATTTGGGAAGAATTCGGTAAGCAATTCTCAAGTTATTGCTCGGAAACCAAATTTAGAAATTGCCACCAGATGGCGCCACCTGTATGCGCAAGTGGGCTAAATTTCAAAGTTATTGCTTGCAGCACAAAAGAACGGAAAGAACCCTAGCGGCGCCACCTGCAGAAAGATCTTTTTGAAACGCAATACCGATCAACATCCTGTCGCAAGGAATGTATAAGACAAATATCGAAGATATTTGACAAAGCATTTGGAAGTTATCGCTTGTGAAGAATTTGAATGGACAACCACGGACATCCACAGACATGCACAGAAGATTGGAACAAGACCCAGTGGCGCCACCTTCAGGTGAATCTTGCTGAAACGAATACCAACCCACGTCTGGTTTCAGAGGAATCCGACAAAGCATTTGGATGTTATCCTGACATCCACGAACTGAAACGGACACGAAGAAGCGAAAGTCAATGGCATCACCTTCATGCAGATGTTGTTGAGATGCAGTAGCAACCGGCGTCTTGCCGCAAGGAATGCGTGTGCCGAATTTCGGGAGAATCCAACAAAGCTTTTGGAAGTTATCGCTCGCAAAGCATTTGATACGACATTCACAGACAGGAACGGACACGAAGAAGCGAGACACAGTAGCGACACCTTCAGGCAGATGTTGCTGAAATGCAATAGCAGCCGGTGCCTTGTCGTAAGGAATGCGTACATGTATGCCGAATTTCGAGATAATCGGATAAAGCGTTTGGACATTGTCGCTTGCGAAAAATTTAAACGGACATCCACGAATACAAAGAGGCAAGACTCATTTTGATCCAGTGGCACCATCTTCAGGCAGATGTTGCTGAAATGCAATACCAACTGGCGTCTTGGCGCAAGGAATGCGTATGCCGAATTTCGGAAGAATCCAACAAAGCGTTTGGAAGTTATCGCGTGTGAAAAATTAAAACAGACATCCACGGACACAAAGAAGGAAGAACCATTTTAAAATTCCCCGGCTGCGTTCCGGCGGGGGGAAAAATAGACGGTATCAGTATTTGAATACAACAGGGTAGAGCAGGCTTTTTGTGGAGGTTTTCTCCGTGTTCGGTGTCTGTTCAGGATCGATGGTGTTCCAGTCCATAAATTTTAGTAGGGCATGACTTTACATGCATGTCTCCAACATCCCCCTTCTAAAAGGTACCACCAGTCATATCGAGAAATCCCATCGTACTATTGGAACCGTGCTTCACAACTCCATGGCTCAGCGAGGACACTAGTTTTCTCCGACCTGAAATGCACACAGTATTTAGATGAATGAATTAAATGATCTCCCAGTGATCTCACTTGTATAGTGCCCGTATAATCCTGTTAGATAATAGGAAAATGGCTTTGTGCTTTCTCTGACTAATTAATGATTTGTTCGTCGGGCCTCAAGCGTGTGGTTTTTCTGTTAGATCTGTTCTTTGTATCTTGATATGTTTCTTCTGCTTGGATAACAGTATCGCTTTATATGCCGTCTCATAGTCATATCGTCTAAGGAATAAGATTTTTATTAACAGAATTATGCAAAATCATTGTATAAATTCTCAACTTAGAACCTAGAAATCTCCGTTTCGCAATACGATATACAGCCCCCTAAAATAGAAATCAATCGTGGACAGCCAATCATTTAAACGAGGGCAGCGATCAAAATCTCTGGGACCAGTGGCCATTCTATGTCATTCGTAGTTGAATATTTGCTGACCCAATTGGTTTGAATGGGGTCACAATCGATTGGAGTCCAGTTGAAGTTTTCTTTGATAGACGCCTATATTAATTGGACGCTACAGACGGCGGTCTCCGAGGAAACAGACTGAACTGTACATTACATGTAGTATTATATTGATCTTTGTGTTAGGCGGTCTGGTACAGTTACATGTAGGATATATGTTTGGTCTGTTGTTCGATGTGATAACAAGCCTAACGAAACACATCATATGACGAGTATGACATACACGCTCGGAGAAAATGGCACGGTGAGAGATCGTGCTCGACAAACAGACCCTCATCACGATTTCAGCACTATTGTGTTTTTGTCTTCTCAGAAATGCATTATTTATCTGACTAGCCTGGACACATATATATGTTCGTTTTCTTATTTTCTTCGAAACGTCTGATCGTGGTCAAATAAATCCCCAGTTATGTTTTCATTTCTCTATATTTTTAAGTCATGTTAATGTGTGACATAATGACGCTACAAAATTCAGACATTTTTATCCGCGAGATATTTATTTGACCCATTTTCATATCCTGGGCAAGAAAATGTTTAAAAGGGAGATGGATTCGGACTTCCAAGAAATCCAAGAAATGATACTCAGGACACCACGATGACGTATGTTGACTTGGGAATGTTGATGCCAGCCTCGAAGAGCTAATACAACAGAATTATTCACCAATCATGACTAAAAAAAAAAAAAAAAAAAAAAAATAAAATCGTACTTTACTATTTCAATAGTTCTTGACTCATTTTTGTTCATCCTTTCTGGTCCCTCTCCGACCCCTTCCTTTGGCTCAGAATCTGGTAAGAATAGCCCATATGCTTGTCTTTTTACTAGTACCCAGGTGTTCGAATACGCCTCTTTGGAAGGCACGTTTCCGATTGTTTCGCTAAAACAACGTGTATCCGAATTCCCTTCACCCAGTGAGGTGATCGTAAATTTGACAGTATATAGCGTAATTAATTACTTCAATAGGAACGAAAATTGCATGTCATATTTGCTATGCCTTATTTAACATCTTTGCTGGATATTATAGGCACGGTAAGAAAAACCTAAAAAAATTGACACCAGTTTACTTCAGCTTTATTTACACTCTGGTCCCATTCATGACATATGAGATACAACAAATTTCATGTTGTTACATCGGTAATCAGAGGTGGCACAGATCTTGCAAATAATAATAATAATAACAGATATTTGAGTTGTTTAATTGATCATATATCAAAACTAGCAGTTATGAGTACTTAATATTTGAAATAAATAGTTGAATGAATAAATCATCGAAAAAGATATAAAAAATAAAATAATATAAATAATAAAAAAAAAAAAAATAAAAAATAAAAAATAAAAAAATAGAAGTAATAATGATAACGATTGTACTTCATGCTGTTCATATCAAAACCATGAATATTATATTACCCCAGACTTAAACACGTGGAATTAAACTACAAACTGTTCCAAGATAAGGCTATTGATAACATAATACTCTTGGATAAAATTGTTTTGGTTAGATATGTTGCATCGATGTAAAGGAGTATGTTGGGGAAAGATTGCTCTGCGTGACCAGTGCACGTCGTATCACAATGAAGTCCCATTTAGTCCATGTTGGATGGGCTTTGTCAACCTTACTCCATGGTCACTGCTCTCGGTCAATCCTATTTGGAATGTGCTAATGTAGATTACGAGACCTATATGTGTTATATTGAATATTTTGCAAATTAGCTCTCAGAATGGCCATCATCCATGATTCGATAGAGCGGCTTTTGTACAGCACTTGTCAACTGTGACGTATCTCTTCACAGACCTGATATGTGATAATAATCGGTAAAAGGGCAATAAAACTTCACTGATGTGCTTATCCTGAAATTGCCTGGCAACTGGCACCATATGTCAGATAAATCATTATATCAGGTATAGCGAACAGGATATTAATCTTGCCAAATTAATCTTGCTATCAAGTTTCGTTTAAGGCATGATGCCATTTCGGTAAAGGGACAGTTAAACCGTACGACGTCGGGCATTACAGTTTAGTTTCGCTGGGTATTCTTGCATTAACCAGGTTACCCCATGTTGAGACGTTTACCCCATCAGACGTCCACGATGTTCATCCTTTAACATCGAATGAGTTGTTTGAGCTGATCTGTCTTCACAGCTCCTGGGCTAGCGTATCTAATTCCGCTTAAGACGGCATTAGGGGCCGTCTGGATACTTCTTAGTCTCCATATGGACAGCTGTAATAAAAGCGCGGCTGAGATACTAAGGCTACGCCAGAGAATTCACCGTATTCTCGGGTCTGAATGTTAGGTGCCGAGGGATGCTTTCATGTAGAGTCATTTGGTTTGCCTTTTAGTCGTCAGACGTCGTTAATTTTTCCCACCTGTTGCATATCGCTCCTAGTCCTATATATGTTTTGAAGTGGAGCCGCAATTCGTGGCGATAGGCGTGATCCTTACATGGCGAAGGAGGATGAGAATGGGACGATATACCACATGACCTGGTCCACACAAGGTCTCGAACTCAACAAGAACCGAAAGAGAATAGAAATTCCCATGGTCCTTGAAGTAAGCCCAGTGTTAGTTCTCTGTTTCGTGTTTCTTGTTACAAATTGATATATTAAAGTTCCCAATGCTATAGCGCTATTATTAGTGCAATTCTTTATCCACGACGACAACTATGGCTTAAAGCTTTTGATTACGAAATATCTGGCATGGCAGATTCATTCATTTTAAAACATTTTGCTCTTTTCTCTGTTCTATCATGTTTTATAATTCACCCAACATTTCTGTTTGAAATTTGCCTTGACCCACACAACCCGCGATGAAAACTTTTCTGTACACATTCACTTATAAACTTGCATCGTTGATATCCATACGGGAGACATCACCCTGCGGCATTCTAAACCACGTTACAGTGTAAACTTTATGAAGAACAAGAAAACATCCATGCGCAATGGACACACAGTTTGTTCTCTATTTTTTATGAATGTAAAATAACAGATGCTGTTGGAAGTCATGTGGAGATGGTGAAGAAAAATGCATAGAGCCAGAGACGAACATATTTACATTTTTCACGCGTGGACAACATGACGGTGCAAATTTAAAAATCAACATTCAGTCAGCCGTTCTGAGTTGATTTTAAACTTGGGGAGGCAGAAAGACCCTTCCGCATCCAACACCTATGAAGTAACAGTTGCCTCCCCCACGTTTATCCCCTGAGACCAACAATGCTAAAAAATATTGCTGCCATTTCTGCGGGGGACCTAGCATCCTCTGGCTGCTTGTCATTAAACCATGAATGCCTTGCACGCGAAAGAAAGCCAAGCACTAATTGATTTCGATCCCACAGATGTAGAAAATAGGGAAAAAAATAAATGACATACGTTTCGCATTACAAAAACAAAGCAGCCACAAACTAAGACAAAGGGCAATTGGAACAAATCTAGGCAGCTAATCAGGACTTTTGCCAGAAATAATGCAAAACTGGTTTGTGCATCGATCTGATGAACGTACATGAATTCATGCAGTTTCATGCATCTTATGTCATGGTATATTCATACCAAATTTAAGAAAAATCTGATGAACAGTTATCAAGTTATTACCCGGAAACACATTTGGTATTTTGCCACCTGTAAGTACAAGTGAGCAAGAGGCAATCAGACGTAACATCTCCTGGCAAGGTACATGCATGCTAAATTTGGGGAGATTCCGATAAGCAGTTCTCAAGTTAATTGCCGAAAACAAATTTTGATTTTAACACCAGGTGGCGCCACCTGTAGGCGCAAGTGGGCGAAACGCAATCTCAAGTGACATCTTATGTCATGGTATTACTCGGAAACAAATTTGGGATTTTGCCACCAGGTGGCGCCACCTGTAAGTGCAAGTGAGCGAAACGCAATCCCATGCAACATCTCATGGCATGATACATGCATGCTAAATTTGAGTAGAATCCGATGAGTATACAGTTATCAAGTTATTGGCCGAAAACAAATTTCAGATGTTGTCACCAGGTGGCGTCACATGTAAGCAGAATTGGATGAAAAGCAATCCCAAGCAACATCTCATGGCAAGGTACAATGTATGCATGCCTAATTTGGGAAGAATTCGGTAAGCAATTCTCAAGTTATTGCTCGGAAACCAAATTTAGAAATTGCCACCAGATGGCGCCACCTGTATGCGCAAGTGGGCTAAATTTCAAAGTTATTGCTTGCAGCACAAAAGAACGGAAAGAACCCTAGCGGCGCCACCTGCAGAAAGATCTTTTTGAAACGCAATACCGATCAACATCCTGTCGCAAGGAATGTATAAGACAAATATCGAAGATATTTGACAAAGCATTTGGAAGTTATCGCTTGTGAAGAATTTGAATGGACAACCACGGACATCCACAGACATGCACAGAAGATTGGAACAAGACCCAGTGGCGCCACCTTCAGGTGAATCTTGCTGAAACGAATACCAACCCACGTCTGGTTTCAGAGGAATCCGACAAAGCATTTGGATGTTATCCTGACATCCACGAACTGAAACAGACACGAAGAAGCGAAAGTCAATGGCATCACCTTCATGCAGATGTTGTTGAGATGCAGTAGCAACCGGCGTCTTGCCGCAAGGAATGCGTGTGCCGAATTTCGGGAGAATCCAACAAAGCTTTTGGAAGTTATCGCTCGCAAAGCATTTGATACGACATTCACAGACAGGAACGGACACGAAGAAGCGAGACACAGTAGCGACACCTTCAGGCAGATGTTGCTGAAATGCAATAGCAGCCGGTGCCTTGTCGTAAGGAATGCGTACATGTATGCCGAATTTCGAGATAATCGGATAAAGCGTTTGGACACTGTCGCTTGCGAAAAATTTAAACGGACATCCACGAATACAAAGAGGCAAGACTCATTTTCATCCAGTGGCACCATCTTCAGGCAGATGTTGCTGAAATGCAATACCAACTGGCGTCTTGGCGCAAGGAATGCGTATGCCGAATTTCGGAAGAATCCAACAAAGCGTTTGGAAGTTATCGCGTGTGAAAAATTAAAACAGACATCCACGGACACAAAGAAGGAAGAACCATTTTCAAATTTCCCGGCTGCGTTCCGGCGGGGGGAAAAATAGACGGTATCAGTATTTGAATACAACAGGGTAGAGCAGGCTTTTTGTTGAGGTTTTCTCAGTGTTAGGTGTCTGTTCAGGATCGATGGTGTTCCAGTCCATAAATTTTAGTAGGGCATGACTTTACATGCATGTCTCTTAGGAGTTCTTAACATCCCCCTTCTAAAAGGTACCACCAGTCATATCGAGAAATCCCATCGTATTATTGGAACCGTGCTTCACAACTCCATGGCTTCAGCGAGGACACTAGTTTTCTCCGACCTGAAATGCACACAGTATTTTCATTACAACATTGCAGATTTTGCATTCAGGAGGGATCTAGTTGCTAAAGAGGACTGACAAGCTGTCACTTGAGATAAGGAAAACAACAAGATACCTTATCAATTTGCGGATATAGACCGTCTGGCAAATGTCACTGTGTTACTGGCAAACACGGCGGATTATTCTTTGAATGGACGCGCCTAATGACGAATCCCAGTGGAATAAACCTGATAACTTTCATTCAAATTAACAATTGCTGCGGGGCTGAGATAACATATTTCTTGGTCCATTCTTCAATACCATTGTGAAGCCGGGTTCGCTCTTCCTTATCAATTACTCGGCATGTACTGACGAAAGGCCCCTCACAATTGGTTGACGCGGGGCAGTAATTGCATAAGAAACCAATATATCCAATTGAATCAATTTTGGTACATATTCGCCGTGATCGCAAGTCGCAGTTCCGCTTTTCGTCGTGAAAAAATTCCAAGGTCTATTTGGTTGTTTAATCAAACATGGTACACACATGAATCTGTATCGTATCTAAATATGTCTATATCCTCTTATAGAGGCATGCAACCGCGATCCTTTTATGTGTCTTTCTTTTCCGCACCTGTATATGACACCCTTTTCTGATCAAAATATATTACCTTGCGGGGGAAATATTATCTAAGCCAGTCACGGGAAAGTGTATCGCTTCCGCCTACTTGAACGGATGTAATGTTCTTGACATCCAAAACGCATAAAACACCTTACGAAGCAAAATTCATAAGTGGTTTATAAGTTGTGCGACCAAATTTCTGTCCGTATTGTTGACAAGATCTCTTAAGATGTAAAACCAATTTGGAACAAAAAAAACGGCCGTTGAAATGCATGTGGATATTAAAAAATCAAAATACTTCCCGGGAGAACTTATAAAGGACATAAGCCGTACAGACACGTATCCATCTCCGATTTGTCGACTCTGTAAACTAAAAGTTCTCATGGGGAGCTGATTTACCGCTTTTGTTAATTAAAAATTTCCATGATCATGAAAAGTAATCAACAATATATTAATGTTTAATCCAAGCGGCTTTTTCAGTTCCACTAAATACAAAATTCACTTGACATTCAAAATAAAAGAAGAATACTCAAAGCCAGATTTCGAAAACATTAATGCAAAACGGCACATTCAGAAATGTATCCCTGGATTATCGAATTGATTTCTTTCACTGCAATTTGAAATCGGGACCTAGCTGATTGCCAGTGATAATTTACGTAATCTAGAAAACTGATCCCAAATATATCACGGTCATTAGCCATACTGATTTCGTCAGTTCTACTCATGGGATGCTTCTTTGATTATTGATTTGCTTGAAGCTCTCATAAAATAGCTATGGGAATATTGTCAACACAGCATATACCAATATTATATAGGGTCACGAATGGATATTAAATGTACTCTCGTTGACGGACCTATATCTGATCTTTATGAATACGAAGATGTGCGGTATGGATTCAAATGCTCATTTCAAGGCCCGCTTCTCCTCCTTCAACGAAAGCACCCTATACACACCGAGAGTCAAAATGGACATGAAAATCACACAGGGACCAACATCTCTAAAAAAATGGAATGGCTTTCCATCTCGTCGAGTTCTACATTGTCAACTATTCATTTTGGACAGTAACACCCCACGAATATTTGCGTATGAGGAATACATATCCCGCTCATTAACATAAAGCTTTCCTGTGAAACGTCACGAAAGAAAATACTCACAACTGAGGAAGCAAATTTGTGTGCGAACGCTGTCCAATAAATACTGTTAGTCTCAAATGCGTTACGTTCCAGTTATTTTCCTATGGCTTACAGCGAAGCACCCACGCAAAAGTTTTCTTTGGCGATGAATATTTCACATGAACAACAAAATACAGGGACAATCCACGGGTGTAATACTTTTGGGCAGTCAAAGCTCAGTTGGTAGAGCATCGGCGCGTTTAGCCGGGTTCGTGGGTTCGAATTCTGTTGACGGCCAATTTATTCTTCATCTCTCAAAATCATATGTGCTCAGTGGCGGACTATACGCCATACCAAAGATCATCTCTTCAGCAAAATACCAGGTCTACCGGGAATAGACATTTCCCAACCCATTCCTTTCCCGATTCGCCCAGATACACACTGACCGTTCCTTTCTTTCTTGTGTTCATATATGCTTAACGTATACCGACGTCGAATTTGGTACTAATACTGTCTTGTGAAAGGGATATTTTGATTATGCACGAAGAACGACGGCTGACTAGGTTAATTCCGGATCTGCCGCTTGTTTTACCATTCTCCCTAGAAAATGTCCCAACGTATCCAATGGCGCATGACATAATGCCGAGCATAGAAATGTTTCCAATGGCTTCGCTATTCCCTTTCCCACTATTGCTACAATGGTGAGGCTGTCACGTTATAACGAACAGAGATGATTGAATAATCAAACGTCTATTTGCTGTCCAACAAATGTCTTTCCTCGTACAAAAATCCCCAACAATTGATCAGTTATACAGAAATCGTCGAAGGCAACACTTGATCGAGGCGTCTTGATTGGCCGACGTTCTTTATGGTCATGGTACTCATTACCACCCATGGTAATAGTTAAAGTAGTCCATGCTATATCGAATGTACTATTTCTAGCTGTATGCTCGACTCCAAGCTGCCCTATAACAATTTATTCCCCACAGAAGTCGTCGAAACCTGACACTTACCTGATTCCGGTACAAGTCACGTTCTACTGTTTGTCAGTATTTATATACCAATCAACTGAGTTTCTGATTCCTGTAAATTTGTAATTCCCCATTTAACCAGATGGCTCGTTTGGCTGCTCGAGCTTCGCTATAAGCACGCTCAGATTTGGGTCTTGATGGACTATTTTTGTAAACTCGCAAATCGATGACATCAACTATTTCTAAATATATAGCAATTTCCTCCGCAATCATAACATTTCGCTATATTGGTGTGTGTGTGTTTCGCGAGCAAGTGAAATACATGTACATCTTCATAAACACGGACTATATACGACAATTTTAGTATTCCGTATTCCTCGTCTACGAAAATATCTCCAATTATTTCAAAATCGCTGCCTAATGGGAGATACCCGAAATGTGAGCAATATAGAAAAGATTTGGGATACACAATCCCACTTTTCTTCCTTATATTTCTGTTTCCTAAAGTTCATTGCGTTTAAAATTAAAATCTGTTACAATCATGCCAGTTAAGTAATTAGCTATTGTAACTTATGCTAATTTGGTCGTCAATGGGAAATCACTCTCAGAACTACTAGGTATATATTTGTACACACTCCAATGTGTACCTACGCATGTACACAGTTCCTGTGTACCACACACAATATATACATAGTCACTGTGTGTAATTTCTGGTTGTCACCCTTGCTTTTCACAGAGTTCTATATCACAGCACATACCCGTGTAACCCTTTTGAGATATTTATTTCAAGCCGATAAATTCAATCATTTTTTATGATATCAAGAAGATACCATTGAATTTTTCTGACTGATTTCAATGGTTGGGATTAGGCGTTTGAAATTTATTCGACGTTTTAAATCATGACGAATACCAACTGGCCCTATATCCATGTTGATTCACAGAGAATACAATGCAACGACATGCGGCCGTGGGTTCATAAATGATGAAAGCTGCTGGATCTGTCATATTTCATCTGTTAGCACTATCGGGCATGGGGGGGGGGGGCAATTATGGTTCCCCTACCAAACTTTCTCTCCTATCTCCGGAACGACACAAAAATGAAAGCTGACTCTCCGCGACTTTTTAGTTTATCATATACATGTATGGGGTCATTTTGAGTCTATTTCCATAACCCCCGGGTGAAGGATTATGGGTAAATTGAAGATGGGGTACCAGAAAGTGATGACTTTGTAATTCGTGGAAAACTGGTCAAAATCTATTTCATTTCATATCAGACTATTATTCACTAACTCATCATGCAGTTTTTGCAAAGAAATCACATAAATAAAAAATTCGAAAAATATGACAAGCGGCCATCAAGGGTATAGTGTGGTAAGTTTTTGCTCAAGGAGTAAGAAAAATATTTAGGGGGAACCGGAAGGGCACCCCCAGGCCTGTACAGGTCCCCAAAATCTCAGGTCACATAGGGTTAAATTTTAGTTGTATGGGATTATAATTCGCGTTATACGTTTTGTCGCAGTGTCTTTGTACGAAAAGTACACAATTTGTGTACTTTTACAGCCACTAGTTTTGAGAGGGTATACGGTCGTAAAGAGGAAATAAAACTTGGTCCCATGACCTAAAGCAAAAATCAAACTAGAGCGTACATTTTTGGTCACGTACACGTGATATTTGGAAAAAATAATAATCAAAAGATCGACAAACAAGGGTGGTTATCAGCTGCTTCTTGACAATTCAGACCGAACTGAAGCCAAGTTTGACAAAAATGACATATCTAGGTATAAATATGACGTCTATGTCCGATATTATTATCGGAATATAAATTTTTCATCTTTAAGATCTGTCTATTGACGTGCCATTCATTTAGTAAATCAATTATGTCCAAAGAAGTTTAAGCCAGGTTGGAGCCTCCAGCGAGTCGTAATATCCGCTGCGAGTTGTGTATGTCTTAATTTCTTCGGTGACGAAGAAATTTCAGTTACCTTCAGTTAGTTTCAGTTAGCTCTTTATTATGGTTATAGGCAATTGTTCAGGATAGCTATGCATTAGCTTCAGATTCAACATTCAATATCCAGCCGTCGTGGACAAAAGAATTACCGCCCAATTAATCGAAAGACCCATTTCGTATGACAGCACAACTTTCAAATGTGTTTGAAATAAAAACAATGAAAATACTTGATGGTTTCTTACAAGAGAGAAGCGTTCAGCAGTTTTCAGTAATATCGGCAAGACATGATGATGTTCTTTACATAAAATCTTAATAACTAACCATTGTTCTTTCTCCAAATCCATTCCAAGTCGTCTTCACTGTATGAATCTCGGTCACCCTATGACCGTGGCTGTAATTTGAACACCATGTAGATGTAAAACACATGACAGCTCGCCAATTACCAGTATACGAGTTGTCAGAGCATTTCCATCATAGCTCTCTAGATTTGTATCTAATACCGCTTATGCCGGTGCTAGGGGCCGTGTGGTCATATCATCCAAGTTGCCATATGAACAGGTACAATAAAAGCGTATTTGAGATACAACACATATCATGAATCGTTAGATTCTTGGTATGTGCTTTAGAATAGGTTAACCAGAAGACTATTCTGTGAAGTCATGTGACGCAGTCAGTATGTCGGCACCTCTTCCCACTTCCCTTATATGTGTTGTAATTCAAATGGCCCTAGCTTCGAGTTAAGCGGAATGAGAGATAAGTTAACCCTCTCTGTACCGTATTGTACCGATAGAAATATAGTTCGATGATTCTCTGTCATTGGCATACAAAGTGAGAAATTTCTAGACGAATATATATCGCGTATGCGATGGAAGGTATATCTTCGCTTCATTCGTGTTTATGCCAGTATTCATACAAGCTTGGAAGTGTTAAAAATTCCGGTACAGAGGGAGTTAAGAAACATAGCATCAGAGATCTTGCACGCCACGATGTTATTTTGCCGACAGTTTATGCGATATTTATCACAGAGGTAAAGAACTTTGAAGGAAAGCGCTTCGTGGTATAGACTTGTTCGAAAATTTTCTGCAATACTACTCTGTGGAGTAGATTGAAAGCGTCACTGTCCGCACATGGTCTAGCAAATGATATCAGGCGACATATGTATACGCCGTATGCTATCCAGAAATGGGTACTTGACTACTAAGTCTGTCAAAATGTTTAATCCTCTCTCTTGTCATTGAGTCGACGTGAGAGAAAGCCATACTGATTCGTGTAAAGGTATTAGTCCATATATGATTCTCCATCTCGGCTATCAGCAGTTTCTTTCAAATCCAAAGAAGCGGGGCATTTTTCCTTCACTAACATATGGATTATCCATTGCTAATATAAGGTCTGCATGGCGTATGGCGAAAGAGAATGAACGGGCTTTGAAATGGTCATTTTATTGTTTTTGACAATATCCATGTGGGCGTATTCATTCAAGAACAAAGGTCTGTCAAAAGTGGTGCACAAATTGTACATACTGGGATACCTATACACTGTTCGTATATGGTATTGCCGAATTTCACCTACATGTTGTTGAGAAATTTAAGGAATACTATAAAGAAAAAAAACATCCCAAAAATGATATCCTCTACGTGCAGAAGAAATGAAAAAATGAAAAAAAGAAACTGGACAGCTTTGAAGAGTTGAAATTGAATATATGGGCTTTATAGCGCCGCCGTCGGCAGAAATGTGTCAGTATACTAGGAGGGAGGATAACCTTTTCTTCCCTCCAAGCTACCGCGAAACGTGCAGGTATTTCACACAAAAGCAAAAACGATAAATAACGACACAATAACTCAAAGAAATTTGGATCAAATCGAAGTATTACTTCTTTCGTAACGACCAAATAACATGGCTGATCATTTCTGAAACCAGACCTTCAAGGAAGTAGGCTCGCATATTGCTTGACAGTTTAAAAGATAAATGTTTGATCGCTGTTGTCTTTCATATTCTCCTCGGACATATGCTACCATTCGCAATTAAAAAAATGGTGTTGACCCAACACACTTCTATGGTGTTGACCCAACACACTTCTATGGTGTTGGGAGCTGATCAACATCATATAATGGTGTTGAGGGCTCGTCATCCCCATATAGTTGCGTTGAGAAATGGTGTTGACCCATGTGAAGACCAAAAATGCTGTTGAGACTAGTTCAACACAAAAATAGAGAAGGGTGTTGAAAATGACTCACACCTTATTTTGGTGTCCACTAATAAGTGTTAGTACTGGCTCGAGACCAATTAATGGTGTTGACCAAAAGTAAGCAAGGGTGTTGAACATATGGTGTTGGCCTGAATTCAAAACCATTTTTGATGTTGATCAGCAACCATTTTCCTGTCTGTGTTGCAATTATACTGAAGCGGACATCTTTAAAACCGGATTTCTGTTGCTACCGATTCGTTCAGATCTGGTATCGATGACCTGATTTTAGGTCTGGAAAAAACCGACTGATTGGTGATAAGGTATTTTTCACTCGTAGAGTAACAATCAATTCTATCTCACTAATGAATAAACTCTCAGTCTCTGGGTACAATCCAACAAAAAATTGTATTTTTTCACCTGTGGAAACTCTAACACCGAATCAAATATCCGTTTCGAACTCCGATACTTATATGTCTATGGCCAGTTCTGAACAAAGGCGTTTAATTTAGCGAGTACGTTTTCCTATACGATCGTTCGTTTCACCAGGGTTACTCATATATACGCACGTTTAACCTGCAATGAAAAAGAGATATTTATCTATGAAGTCTGTGGTAGATAAAATTTTGATACATATGCGCTTGCTTGATTTTCAATATTGGCCTTTCTTATTGTGATTTTCCCTTACCTTTTGCATATACATGTACATGTATGTCAAATCACAAAGTTTTATATCACATCAAATTATGCTAGCTGCTGTGACATTAAAACATACTTGTTTACTTGAAATTCACCTTCAGGGAACTTAGGCTTTCAACCATTGAATGTTTTCGATATTTGTGAAAATCGCAGAAAAACCCGTTATCTCGTTTCACTCTCGGAGGCATTATGTAGTTTACAGAGATAGATATTCCCACGCCTAGAGGCGACAGGCAAAGTGAGACAGTTGGTATATGGCAATGTACTCAATTGGAAACAAATGAAACTATGTACTGTGATACCTGGCGGCAGAAACACATTTACTATTGTCGTCGTGCTTTCAATTTGATTGGTTCAGTAGCTCACTCCCGACCACCTTGACCACAGCTAAACCTGGCTCAAACTTTCAGAGATTAAGGGGATTATCATTTTCATTCTGATAATCTCTATATGACGTAAAACATTCATTAGAGTTGGATACAGGAAACGGAGAGCACAGGCGGAACGTCCTATTTGAACCAATCTCTAGTGCTTCGCTTTGTAGTTTCTGTTCAATTCCGCTTCACTCCGGCTCGGAGCCAGACTGAAACTGATGTATGTTTGCAGAATATATATGTGACGGTCAGTCATCATGCTTACGATCTGGTAGCCTTCATGTTATGTGCATATAAAGCGACGAGAAATGTAAATTCCAAAGCAGACCGGATCGTTTTTACTACAATAAAAATGCTCTTCAGGTGGTAGAAGAGTGGCTGTACCTAGCCGAATCCAAGGTTGTCGTGACGATACGTCACATTGAGAGAAAGACACCCTCGCCACGCAAATCAATTATTGAGACAAAGCAAAGTACAAGAAGTTTTATCAGATTTCCAAATTAGCGATCGTTATAGTTCCAAATGACACATCCACAAAGAATATAATATCCGGATGTAAATAATATCATTCTGAGGTGTGGGTTAAGGATTTGAGACTATACATAGAGCATGAACGAATGCGTCTATGCTTATTCCCCTGCTGCATGTACTCTGGAAGGTCAGTTCAACAAATACCAAGACTTGGTCAAGGAATCTTTCGAGCGCACACGACGCTGGACAAAAAGTGTACTAGGCAACACCGCAAAATTAAGAGCATAAGCAAACACAACCTGTGTGGCAAATGGATACAATTCAGCGGTCTGGCAATAAGCTTCAGAGATAACGGATTTCACATTAAAGAAAATGAACATCTTTAGTTTGGATAGTGTGTTAAAGCACAGCGGAGGATCTATGTATAGCATTAGCAAGAAATTGAACCGAACAAGCTAGTCGTGGAGAGTTTGGTTAAAGACAGTTACCGATTATGTTAAGGCTCGGATCCATTTCGTCTGTTTGAGGTACATTCAACAGAGCGGACAGATTGACACTGGTGACCAAAATTTACAAAACTACACCTGGGCTCTCCCAGCAGATCCACAAGCCATTTTTCATTATTCCAGGCCAAAGTCCTTAATTAGATGCCTAGATTTTCAAATATCATTTGTCTAAGCTTGTAGTTGTTTCATATTGGTAATGCGAAATGTAAAAGAAATTATATTTGTCTTATTTATACGTTCAGAGAGTTAGAAAACATTTAGCGCTCACTTCCTTGGAGGTTGAAGGGATTCATATATTTTAATTGAAAACAGATGGAACCTTTATTTGTATGCTCAATACAATATTGTATATTCTTGCAACAGTATGGTGGGTAGCGTAGGCTTCCTGGTGATGTCTTCTTGCTGTTCATTCTGTGTTCACGATCGATGGTCACCCAGATCCCTTGATGGATTAGCAAAGACAAATCTAAATTCACCGAAAATTTAGTAGGGCATGGGCTTACATACATGTACATGTCCCTCGGGAACTACTTTATATCCCATTTCTAAACGGTTCCGCCGATCATAGATAGTAACCTATCTTACAATCTGAGAGTGAATCAGGGGATTCCACCCCGAGGAGAAACTATATGAGATTATGTTCCAGTTATAAACGTGCTATCGGTGTTATCATGCCATTGGAACCGTGCTTCACAATTCGATGTTCAGCGTGCACTAGGCCGACTTTATCCCTTACGGGGCAACATGAAATGCCTTTTATTTCCAAGCCGAATGGCACCCTCCAAACAGGGTTATCTCCTCTTACGCCATGTCGATCGACCCAACCCTCATTCATTTATTTAAGATATAGCCCTGTACCAAAACATCATTTCACAAAAACCTGAATCTTTCCAGGCAAACAGTCCTTATCAACATACTAAATACTAAGATATTTATTTTTCAGATGTGAATGTGCGTGAGAATTTGATTTCGGAAAACAAACAAATGACCGTCAACGTTGGTGTATTGTTGTTGTTGCAAAGAGGTTAAATGTTATTTAATTATTCACTTATTGATTGTTTACTTTTGTCTGCCGAATCCTCCAAATGCGCTACAGTTGTTTAATTCTGGTTAATTGAAGTTTGTAAAATATAGAGCTGTTCGGATAATCTCGCATGTTTAATATCAGTGAAAGGCTACATGACTTGAAGACCCACTGTGCGGAGAATGCCAGGGCGTTTTGTCGCCCGTATACTCCTTTTAGATAATAGCAAAATGTTTTGTGCTTTATAAAAAAAGATTTGTTACTGGTGCCTAAAACGAGTATCTTTTTCTTAAGCTTGTACTTTGTATAAAATGTTTCTTCTACCTGTATTTAATAATCGCTTCTGTCGCCCCATCAGATTTTTATTCACAGAATTTATACCATCGTATAAGGCACCGTTTCCAATTATCGTTCGCGAATGAATCGTTTATTTCGTCAAATTTTCTCGAAGTCGCGATTTTCCAAGGCGCGAGGGAATGGGGTTTTTTTTTCTTCAAAATAAAATCGAATGGTTTTTTTTTCTGCTGGCAATCGTTTTTCAATCGAGAAAATTTTCTCGAATAAAAAGCGATATCGCGATTGAATGGTTTTTTAATCGAGAAAATATAAGCGATTGAAAAAAAAAACGATTGAGGATTATAGCCGAAAGTAGTACGGCAAGGTTCAGCCTGACTGACCCGCATACACGTTCGAGTTTATATATCATAAGCATTTCAGTCAAACTATAAGTTCTATCATTTCTTCTTCTTCTTTTTCCATTCTTCTTTGCCTTGTGTTAAACTATAGCGTGTTTCAGTTCTGTTGACGGTTATATAGATACGATGGGGACATTGAAAGAAATTGGAAAAAATATATACATATATACATAGGAATAATGGTGAACGATATATACATATAATTATAACTTCATATTTACATATATTGTTTACGGGACACAGGCCCGGATATAGTCAGATTGAGTCATTTGTACTTGCAATTTCGTCTATTATTTTGAGTATTTCTGTGTTTCAAAGCTGGTATTGTTTCAGATTTCTTGTGTAGTATTTTTCGTGAACGTTTTTGGCATCTGTGCGTGCTGAAATTTTGAGTTCATAATGTTTGTACCTGTTTTAACGCATTAGTTTACCGAGTTTTTGAATTGAATACTTAGAATTTTGTTTGGTCGTCGCTATATAGCTGAAATATTGCTGAATGCGACGTTAAACCTTAATTCTCTCTCTCTCTCTCTCTCTCTTGAGTTGATTCGTCAGATTTTCGCTGTTCGTGTGTTTTTTTTGCCCAAAGATCACCATTTTCCTTGTGTACATAGATGGCGCTGTATTGAATATAACATAGTCATACGGGGCTTTTGAGTCTTCGAACGCACTTAATTATTAATATATAGCCCGGGCTATTTGTAAAACTTTTCACAACTGTCATTATTGTTTTGCTTGTTTGTTTGGTTGTGTGAATTAATCTTTTCTGGAGCTCCCTGGGTGGGAGTTTTGTTGTGCGACTCCCTAAGTGGGAGTCTATAAGTGCAAAACCCCACAGTTGCCTGGCTTGTGGGATATTTGATGGTAGATGAATACGTATATTTTCAATAAATTATGAAAATTAATAAATACAAAGAGAAAATATATAAGGGAAAAGCGGTCTGCTTGGCAAGATGATCAAGGTCTCGCCTTTGGCTAAAAAGGAAACCTTGACGATTCGGAGATGTGTTTCAAAAGGCCTGTATAATTCAGGTCACGTGACTTGGTTGCTGAGGCGACTTGGTTGCTGAGGCAGCAAACAACGTGTATAATACTATATGAGAAATGACTGCATTAATATACAATATGAATATAAAACGTCTTTCTCTGTCCGACAGGTTTTCAAATCCCACATTTAAATCTTCAGTTTTGCGGGAAATAACGAAATTTTTAACCGATGATCGTACTCCGACGAGAAATTTTTCTCTCTTGCCAGCTTGGTTAATCCAGTATGAGATGAAATTATATAATATTCAGGTGGTTTCTGGCTTGAGCTTCCCTTTGGAATCAATCATAGTTCATTTATCAAAATGTAAAATTAAAATAAAAAAGTATTGTACATATGCGAATCCAACCGTTATATGCGATTCAATCACCATTGTGATATGTATTTAATATACATATGAAATCACTGCCGCGAATATTCTTATAATCAATAAAATTAACTTGATGGTGATTTTGTGAACTTATTCACATCTCAATAGTTTAAAAACTGTACCAAAACATGAATGGATACCCTTTCCTAATATATGTTTTACCATAACAATATATACATATTTAATTACACCATTTTTCACCTTAATTAACCTAGAAATTCTCGGCTGGAGGGCTAAGCTGTTCTGGGTTATCGCCATGCGCCCATTCACACCTCTATAAAGTCTGTGCCATAATCATTCTGATAATGCAATCAACGACGAACTAAAATCTACTTATGACCTATACCCGGTATTTACAAAAACAAGATTTGCGACTATCATCCTGTATTGTTTATACCAAGTTGCATGAATATATGAGGAAATTATCGGACGTATGAGGGGAATGACTGAACATTAACACATTGTCGGCTCACACGATTATTAAATAAACATGTAATTTTGTCATTTACGTTTCGCCAGAGTAAATCTGACAGCGGACGTCACAGGAAACATGGTACAGGTATGTGTATAGATATTTCCAGCATACGCCCTACTTCAGCTTGTAGGAGACTATAGATCGTGAATCATACCCGCCCCCTGTACAGACCTTTTGGTCTTTGATATATGTTGGCACTTGTGGGAAGTTGATGTTGGGTCGACATCGGGCCTTACAGACTAGTCTTTTGTGTTAAATGCCGTCATTTACATCTGACGACGATACAGCTCACCAATCTCCAATGTACGAGTTGTCACAGCGAAACAGCTCACCAATTACCAGTATACGAGTTGTCAGAGCATTTCCATCATAGCTCTCTAGATTTGTATCTAATACCGCTTATGCCGGTGCTAGGGGCCGTGTGGTCATATCATCCAAGTTGCCACATGAACAGGTACAATAAAAGCGTACCTGAGATACAACACATATCACGAATCGTTAGATTCTTGGTATGTGCTTTAGAATAGGTTAACCAGAAGACTATTCTGTGAAGTCATGTGACGCAGTCAGTATGTCGGCACCTCTTCCCACTACCCTTATATGTGTTGTAATTTTTTTCCTGTATATGGCGAGATTCTGCTGGTGGACGTTTCGTCCCCGAGGCCCGCCCCCTGTACAGACCTTTTGGTCTTTGATATATGTTGGCACTTGTGGGAAGTTGATGCTGGGTCGACATCGGGCCTTACAGACTAGTCTTTTGTGTTAAATGCCGTCATTTACATCTGACGACGATACAGCTCACCAATCTCCAATGTACGAGTTGTCACAGCGAAACAGCTCACCAATTACCAGTATACGAGTTGTCAGAGCATTTCCATCATAGCTCTCTAGATTTGTATCTAATACCGCTTATGCCGGTGCTAGGGGCCGTGTGGTCATATCATCCAAGTTGCCACATGAACAGGTACAATAAAAGCGTACCTGAGATACAACACATATCACGAATCGTTAGATTCTTGGTATGTGCTTTAGAATAGGTTAACCAGAAGACTATTCTGTGAAGTCATGTGACGCAGTCAGTATGTCGGCACCTCTTCCCACTACCCTTATATGTGTTGTAATTTTTCCTGTATATGGCGAGATTCTGCTGGTGGACGTTTCGTCCCCGAGGCCCGCCCCCTGTACAGACCTTTTGGTCTTTGATATATGTTGGCACTTGTGGGAAGTTGATGCTGGGTCGACATCGGGCCTTACAGACTAGTCTTTTGTGTTAAATGCCGTCATTTACATCTGACGACGATACAGCTCACCAATCTCCAATGTACGAGTTGTCACAGCGAAACAGCTCACCAATTACCAGTATACGAGTTGTCAGAGCATTTCCATCATAGCTCTAGATTTGTATCTAATACCGCTTATGCCGGTGCTAGGGGCCGTGTGGTCATATCATCCAAGTTTGCCACATGAACAGGTACAATAAAAGCGTACCTGAGATACAACACATATCACGAATCGTTAGATTCTTGGTATGTGCTTTAGAATAGGTTAACCAGAAGACTATTCTGTGAAGTCATGTGACGCAGTCAGTATGTCGGCACCTCTTCCCACTACCCTTATATGTGTTGTAATTTTTTCCTGTATATGGCGAGATTCTGCTGGTGGACGTTTCGTCCCCGAGGCCCGCCCCCTGTACAGACCTTTTGGTCTTTGATATATGTTGGCATTTGTGGGAAGTTGATGCTGGGTCGACATCGGGCCTTACAGACTAGTCTTTTGTGTTAAATGCCGTCATTTACATCTGACGACGATACAGCCCACCAATCTCCAATGTAGGAGTTGTCACAGCGAAACAGCTCACCAATTACCAGTATACGAGTTGTCAGAGCATTTCCATCATAGCTCTAGATTTGTATCTAATACCGCTTATGCCGGTGCTAGGGGCCGTGTGGTCATATCATCCAAGTTGCCACATGAACAGGTACAATAAAAGCGTACCTGAGATACAACACATATCACGAATCGTTAGATTCTTGGTATGTGCTTTAGAATAGGTTAACCAGAAGACTATTCTGTGAAGTCATGTGACGCAGTCAGTATGTCGGCACCTCTTCCCACTTCCCTTATATGTGTTGTAATTTTTTCCTGTATATGGCGAGATTCTGCTGGTGGACGTTTCGTCCCCGAGGCCCGCCCCCTGTACAGACCTTTTGGTCTTTGATATATGTTGGCACTTGTGGGAAGTTGATGCTGGGTCGACATCGGGCCTTACAGACTAGTCTTTTGTGTTAAATGCCGTCATTTACATCTGACGACGATACAGCTCACCAATCTCCAATGTACGAGTTGTCACAGCGAAACAGCTCACCAATTACCAGTATACGAGTTGTCAGAGCATTTCCATCATAGCTCTCTAGATTTGTATCTAATACCGCTTATGCCGGTGCTAGGGGCCGTGTGGTCATATCATCCAAGTTGCCACATGAACAGGTACAATAAAAGCGTACCTGAGATACAACACATATCACGAATCGTTAGATTCTTGGTATGTGCTTTAGAATAGGTTAACCAGAAGACTATTCTGTGAAGTCATGTGACGCAGTCAGTATGTCGGCACCTCTTCCCACTTCCCTTATATGTGCTGTAATCAGTATATGAACTCGCAGATACGGTCGGATGCGCATTCGGGGCTAATCGCCTACATACAGTAGTTCATAGCGGCGACTAGTGGCATGCGGGGGTGAACAGGATGTCGTGTATATCATTCTGAACTGACTCGTGGAGTAGTAGAGAAAGGGTATTCTCGGATACGCATGAGAGTTTGTGGGCGATATATGGGTCACCTATTGTTGTCTTAAATACGATTGGGGTGGTTGATTCGTGATACGAGCATGCGGGGAATATGCACATGGTGTGTGTGTGTGAGAGAGAGAGGGAATTAAGGTTTAGCGTCGCGTTCAACAATATTTCAGCTATATAGCGACGATCAAACAAAATTCTAAGTATTCAAGTTAATAACTCAGCAAACTAATGCATGGTGTGGGATATGACCTTCAGTGTAAAGCCTGTAAAGCGTATACAGAGTATACTCAATCCACCCCGAGCAACCTCTTACGCATCGCTCCAAATTTATTACGTAATTTATTTCTGATTGGCTGTCCTGTCATCTGACGTGTAACGAGGGTGTATTCTTATTGGATAATGATCAGAGAAAAAACCCCGACGGTGATGGACGAAAGTTCTCAATGGACAGCGGAAAGAGGATGAAGATAACCGAAGGTGTACGACGAGGATGGCTTTTCCTCGGACAATAACGAGAGCGCGATTAAGAGCAATGTCGCTGTTGTTTTATGACTTGAAAACATGCTCAAAGCGGCTTCCCGAGCTTGGGTATCATGTAACATAAGGGGAGCGACAACCTATCTTCGATCGATTATCCTCAGAAAATGCCCTTTCTCTACTACTGCTCGGTGTCAATGCGCGGTGTCAATGCGCGGTCCTCCCACACTACAACGAATGCCCGGATCCAACGATGTCGTTAATGGAAACCCTATATACGCGCTGTTCCAATATGTAGTCATGGACCAAATCTGGTTCTGGGTAATGGGTAAATGGGCCCAGAACAGGTGCGGTAGAAGTGCCAAAAATAAAATATTACATATACAAGAAATTGTTCAGTTGGCAAGAAGTATACAATATTATATTGTATATACTCAGAAAAGTTTCAAGGCACTGAGTCTCGTCATTCTCGAATAACAGGGCCGTGAAGTAGTACAATCGTGCAAAATCGCCAATTTTGAGGTGAAAACACCTCATATTTCTTTCTATAAACGTATAAAGATAAACGATAACCAGAACCAGCTTGGTACAGCATACTCGCTGTTCCAATATGTAGTCATGGACCAAATCTGGTTCTGATTATCGTTTATTTTTATGTGTTTACAGAGAACAATAGGAATTTTTTTCACTTCAGAATAAACTATTTTGCACAAATGTACTACTTTACGGCCTTGTTACTCGAGAATGATGAGACTCCGTGCCTTGAAATCTTGCTGACTATACTATACAATTACTGCATGTTATAGAGTGGGACATCACGATTTGTTAGCTCGAGACAAGTGATGTAGAACGAGCGCGCAGCGCGAGTTGTACATCACTTGTCGAGAGCTGATAAATCGTGATGTCCCACTCTATAACATGCAATAGTTGTTTTATTATACCGAATGTCATATTTGAATAAAATGGGACTTTATAATCATGTGAATGAGGATGGTACGGTGAAATAAGCATGTCGTGTTCAACACTGCGCGACCGTATGGCAAGCCGTTTTGCTTTTTATTCAGTATTTGCTGATATCAGCAAATATTTGCTGATATCAGCAAATATTTGCTGATATCAGCAAATTATTTGATGATATCAGCAAATATTTGGTGATATCAGCAAATATTTGATGATATCAGCAAATCAATGTTGATATCAGCAAATATTTGCTGATATCAGCAAATCATTTAATGATATCAGCAAATCATTCACTGATATCAGCAATTGATTTGCTGATATCACCAAATCATTTGCTGATATCAGCAAATACATCCTTTTTGCTGATATCACCAAATCATTTGCTGATATCACCAAATCATTTGCTGATATCAGCAAATAATTTGCTGATATCAGCAAAACATTTGCTGATATCAGCAAATATATTTCTATTTGGTGATATCATTAAATATGGCGGGAGTCACGGGATGGATCGCGCGCTGAACACAGAATGGTCCCTTGGGTATAGATTGATGACGTGGGCGGAAGACTCCGCACTCTTCGCGCATTGCACGGCGGGATAGGAGTGGGATACAACAACGGTGACCTACAACAACAACACCATGACGGAGGGGATTGTGTATTTCCGCGAGGAAGATGTGAGACTGGCGAAATTACCTTTGAAATGCATTGAAAGAACACGGAAGATTCACTAAGAAGGTGAATAGATTGCCGAGTGCTATCTTCAACGAAGTCCGAGACCCACGAGATGCTGGTGTTGTTGTTGTTACAAATTTGAGTGAGTGACTGGCTGTGGGTCGCTCGGGAGAACTTGTGACATTATTGATTCATTTGCCAGCTGTGTGACTGTGGTGGTTGGAATGATTATCTTCGAAATAGACATAGAAACATCAAATTATAAAGCAGGGACAGGCTTAGTTCAACAAGCTGAACCCTGCTGACATTTAATTTTGTGATATTGACAACGCAGGGTTCAGCCGTTGAACCGAAATTTCCTATCGCAAAATTTTCGGCCTCCCGACCCAGGTAACAGCGGGTGGATTTGGGCTCACAAAAATCGATAATACCTACCGCTTTGCACTCGCTTGGATAGAATACATATTTGCCTACTTCCATGGCCATTTATTTCTCCGTCCAGCTTCTTTAATTTCCATAAACGGCGAAAGAAAAAAAAATCATCGCGGCTGATCTTCCAAAAACTAAATATGCCACCATTTTGAAAATATCACTATGGTGACACGAGACTGATCGTACCTCGATTGTAATTTCGGGACTGTAGACGGGAAGGTCGGAAACGGCTCACTCATAAGGCTGTCAAATTATCTGCTTTTAAATGTAAAATTGTAACTATAGGTATCAAGCATAATAGAAGGCACATACTGGAAAAGGTGATTCACGGGATTTTTCATCTCCTAAGCGACTGGATCGACTGAGCGGATTCAGTTCTTCCGACTCGTGTAATCCTGAATTTAGAATAACATCACGCGAGATTCAGGGTCACGTGATAAAATGGCGGCCGATTTCGTTTTTGGAAGATCAGCCGCGATGATTTCTTTTTCTTTTGCCGTTTATGGAAATTAAAGAAGCTGGACGGATAAAATAAATGGTCAGGGAAGTAGGCAAATATGTATTCTATCCAAGCGAGTGCAAAGCGGTAGATATTATCGATTTTTGTGAGCCCAAATCCACCCGCTGTTACCTAGGTCGGGAGGCCGAAAATTTTGCGATAGGAAATTTCGGTTCAACGGCTGAACCCTGCGTTGTCAATATCACAAAATTAAATGTCAGCAGGGTTCAGCTTGTTGAACTAGGACAGGCTTAGCTAAGATTCATAGCGTTTCCCTTCCCTCACCGCTATGCCGACGATTTCCCTGGTGGTAACTCGAACATCTCCATGGCGCACTTATTATTACCTTTGCGCCCTATTGGACCTTCATTAACTTGAGAAAAAGGGCCGCCATGAATAAAAATACCATAATCGATGTTGTGATCATCATCCCCTGTATACACCAGGTTGGGGAAAATACCTTGATCTAGCCCCAGCAGGGACCTAATGATACTGTCATTAGGTCCCACGTACATCCTAGCCACCATCATCGTGTAGAAGCCCGAATCGTATAAACAATGCTTTAGTTGCTCCTTACCATGCATTTTCCGATAAAACGTATCATGAACTAGTCCGAATCGTCCGAACGGCCAACATCTGTTGTCTTTTGGAGTGAGTTTCGCCGCCTTTTGTTCCAGTCCCCGCTTGAACATATGATCAGCTCCGCCATGTTTGTTTTCACGCTGGAGTGTCGACTGCGCAAATGGTGGCGTGTATGGTGTTTATTGCGGTCATCGTTTGCGCAGTTGACACTCCGGCGTGGAAACAAACATGGCGGAGCTGTTTGAAATTTTCAGCGGCGACTGGTACAAAAGGCGGCGAAACCCACTCCAAAAGACAACAGATGTTGGCCGTTCGGACGATTCGGACTAGTTCATGATACGTTTTATCGGAAAATGCATGGTAAGGAGCAACTAAAGCATTGTTTATACGATTCGGGCTTCTACACGACGATGGTGGCTAGGATGTACGTGGGACCTAATGACAGTATCATTAGGTCCCTGCTGGGGCTACTCGTAGTCATGCGGTAACGGGTGATATCTGAGTGTAATAGGGCGTTTCCCAAATGGTCATATCCGATTGGTCCCGTTAGCTCCGACATCGGTGCAATCACATTCATAAAACGAAGACACACCTCCAGAAAGCGATCGATTGAAACGATCCCTTGGTGGGCCTCGGAGTGCCCCCATCACAAAATAAAAAGCATATCATTTTCCTGTCAACTGTCGCCAATTTTATTTTTCACAAATATGTTAGGCCGCTTGTAATATGATTTTTCTTAAGGAAAACAAAGAAGCATGCTCCATTAGAGTGAGAAATAAAATAGCTAATTCACACAACTTCGGTTTGGTCTCCCAGTCTTGCGCCTCGAGCATGTCGAGCGCTTAAGTGAAATTGACACGTCTCCTGTCTGAGATTTCCAGGTCAAAGTATTTGAATACGGACAATTTCATTGGCTCGTTTAAATGGAGCGGACATGCGACTTGATGCTTGGGGAAGCTGACATCGGGCGAAATACACGGAGAATGAAGACATTGAGCTAAGGGTAGAGTTAAGTGAAACGTGAAATGCCCTTAGCAAGCTAAGATGACATCGGGCGAAATACACGGAGAATGAAGACATTGAGCTAAGGGTAGAGTTAAGTGAAACGTGAAATGCCCTTAGCAAGCTAAGATGGAATGATCTGGAGGGCATGTCAAGTCGACGTCAATCTTCGTACATACACGATTCCGTATACGATGATTGATTCTGATACTAAGTGTTCCAAACAGCTGAATTGCTCAAAAAGCTTAACTGCTCGTCTTGATACTTTTTTTTTCTTTTAGTGTATATAAATACTTGCAGAAGTCCATGGACTTTTGATACTTGTGATATGAACTTTCTTCCTCATTTGCGTACACTTCGCCATCCATAAGTCTTACCGCGTACAGATGACCCAGATGGTTACAGGTTGCTTTCTTCCTCAGACTCGTACTTCCCGCCTAGCTGATTTTATTCAAGTATATTGGCATTTACTCATGGATAGAGTAGCACATTCCTTTATCGCAAATATGTCTGCGCGAACCTAGTATAATCAAATATTTGCATAACTTTCGATAGCCGATCTCGATGTTGATAGCCGTCCAGTCGAATTTTGTGTTGACAGCTTACATCACCTATACGCTGATATCAAAGAGAATTGTGTTCGGTGCGCTAGATGTTCATTGCTCGCAAACCGATTTAAATTCTCATGACATACAAGTTCGCGAGGAATAAAACCACAGGCATCCTGTGACAAACCGGAATCACAAAGTGTTTGCGACACACCCCAGCGACTTCATGTAAACAAATGCAACATATATATGAATCTGTTCATGTGACAATATTTGTAGTAGCTGCCACTTAGATATAATCAGAAGCAATTGATCCTTTGATATCATTTAAGAGGCCCGAAAATTCGCTTTTGCCCTCGTCAAGCACTTTATAGGTGGAATGCAACAAAAATAAATTGGCATCCTCTCTTGCGTTATATAGTACGGTATTTGATTAGCTCCTGATCTGCTTATGACCTAACATGTTACCAAAATCTCGATTGAATATATGTATGTATCGTTGGCTTGTACTCTCGAGATATAAAAATCTTTAGCCATGAAAGGCGTGAAACGACGTCATTGCCCACGTGACGTCGGACCAAGAATAGACATCGAACAATGCTTTAACATTCCAAATTCATTTCGGAAAGCTGGGATACGGGAGCAATGTGGAGCTTGCTATCTTTCTACCTTCAATTTTGCGAGACTGAAAGCTGAATTGTCAAGTGTTACACGGACCGTTGCCTCGCCACAACTGTTCCTATCAATAACGCCTGCGTTTGATAGTCACACGCTTCGTTCATTGATCTTCGTGTGCTATAACCCGTACCGTATAAACGTTAATTTTGATGCTCCTTACCTGTTATTTTCTGGAAGTTAATTCCTTCCCCACGATTGTCGCTTTTATTAAAGTTTGCAGTGCTGGTGATTAGCTGTACACGAGCCGTTTTCAAAGCGACTCCGACCTCCCCAATATTACGGTAGACGTTCTTCATGTCAATCCAAGTGCGCATGCGTAGCGACATAAATACATACAACATGGCGTCTACCTAGCCCCAGCAGGGACCTAATGATACTGTCATTAGGTCCCACGTACATCCTAGCCACCATCGTCGTGTAGAAGCCCGAATCGTATAAACAATGATTTAGTTAAATACACAAATTGCTTATGGATAACAACTTCTAGTTTATTCAGGACGACGTTTCGATACAGGTACTAGTATCGTTCTCAAGTCAAACGTCGTCCTGAATAAACTAGAAGTTGTTATCCATAAGCAATTTGTTTATTTATCTACTTCCCAACTTCTAAATGCCACTTAAGGAAACCAATGATTTAGTTGTTCCTTACCATGCATTTTCCGATAAAACGTATCATGAACTAGTCCGAATCGTCCGAACGACCAACATCTGTTGTCTTTTGGAGTGGGATTCGCCGCCTTTTGTACCAGTCGCCGCTGAAAATTTCAAACAGCTCCGCCATGTTTGTTTCCACGCCGGAGTGTCAACTGCGCAAACGGTGACCGCAATAAACACCATACACGCCACCGTTTGCGCAGTTGACACTCCGGCGTGGAAACAAACATGGCGGAGCTATTTGAAATTTTCAGCGGCGACTGGTACAAAAGGCGGCGAAACCCACTCCAAAAGACAACAGATGTTGGCCGTTCGGACGATTCGGACTAGTTCATGATACGTTTTGTCGGAAAATGCATGGTAAGGAACAACTAAATCATTGTTTATACGATTCGGGCTTCTACACGACGATGGTGGCTAGGATGTACGTGGGACCTAATGACAGTATCATTAGGTCCCTGCTGGGGCTAACCTTGATCGAGGTATTATACCTTGATCAGGGTATAATACCTCGATCGAGGTATATGCCTGTACCTCGATTGTGGTATAGGGCTATGTCAACTTCAGTTTTTATATATTAATGGAAAATGTGAACATCCACGTAAACCCTGCAGTGCATGAATCTTTCAACAACATCTATGGCTTCATTGTTCCATGATTTTCACAGGAACTTATTGCTTCGTTTTATGCGACTAATCATTCAAATTAGCCACTATAATATTTCAAAAATGAAACAAGGCTTCAAATGACATATTCAGTGAAATTTATTCTGTAAATGAAAATGGCATGTGATGGCATACTTGCATCTCAAAGTCATATCCAACTTCTGTAGATGCATTGACTGATGAATAAATTAGATAAATTAGATTAAATTGTCCGATGCAATGTACAATCTCCTAGCATACCCACACATGGCAGGGTCAGAATACTCGGAGCAGAGGTCTGTTTTTTATGTGCACATGCTAGCAGATTAGATTATGTGTCTGTCAATTAAACTTGATTTGTTAACTAGGCATTGCCTCTCGAATCCTGCAATTTGCCCATGACCTTGACATGGAAGTACGCCATCACATTCCATTTTCATTTATGGAATAAATTTCACCGAATATGTCATTTGAAGCCATGTTTCATTTTTGAAATATTGCAATGGCTAATTTGAATGATTAGTCGCATAAAGCGAAGCAATAAGTTGCTGTGAAAATCATTGAACACTGAAGCCATACATGTGTAGATGCTATTGAAAGATCCATGCAGTCCAGGGTACGTGTGGATGTCCACATTTTCCATAAATATATAAAAACTGAAGTTGACATAGCCCTATACCCCAATCGAGGTATAGCCCTATACCTCGATCAGGGTATAATACCTCGATCAAGGTATTTTCCCCAACCTGTACACGGGGTCTATTATGACGGAAATGCCCATCTTCTTGACCCTCGATTTCAGGTGATTTTGAGGCTCCATAGGGATAATTTTAACATCTGTAATTAATTTTTGACCGACGAATGGTCATTTAGTCTGCCATTTCTGTTTTTTTATTCATGGCGGCCCATTTTCTCAAGTTAATGAAGGTCCAATAGGGCGCAAAGGCAATAATAAGTGCGCCATGGAGATGTTCGAGTTACCACCAGGGAAATGTATTTGTCGTCGGCATAGCGGTGAGGGAAGGGAGACGCTATGAATCTTAGCTAGGACAGGCTGTGATTTTGTAAAAGCGAAGGGGGATTCTATTCTGGTTTTTCTTCAATTCCTGCTGCATTGTCCAGGTTACAGAGAAGGACTAACTGGGATGGGATATTAAATCCAAGTTTGGATATTGAAATATATCCTAATTTAGATATTTAGACTGATTTTCATACTAAACGAATTTCGCCATCTAAACTACAAAAAGAAGACAGAATCTACTTCACAAAACTTTAATGCGATTGTATAATTTTGCTGACTTTTTCTCGCCTAAATGGTTCTCTGTGATATTGCAATTATGAGTATCATTTTTTCGTGTTGTTTTTGCACTATACTTCCCATCACTCACCACTTTTGTAATACAAATACGAACAGAATAACTAGCAATTATGCCAGCTTCAAAATATGGAAGTACCGGTATACAAAAAATATCCAAAGTGGGATATTTTATCGGATCCCAACAGTTAGTCCTTTTCTCTGATCTGTTGTCCATCATTCATAAATATATTATTTCATTATAGTTAAAGTGAGGGCAGAAATGCTGTTGAAAATATTGCTCAGCTTTGTCAATTTTTATCATAGAAGATCTTGACAAAAACAAATATTCAAATGAGCTTAACAGTGAGATAAATTGTTGAAGTAATATCCAACTTAAACCTGCTTTGACGAAAATTACCGAGTATCATCTTGTCATATTCCATGTCCTCATAGTCCACCATAATTTTTTTGTCAAAACTTTTAATACTATTGTTGGGGGTCCGGTGGGCACGGGTTCCTGTTGCTTCAATGCATTTAGCTGAGAAGCAACAGGAACTTGATCGTGATGTCTAGCACTGTAATATCACTGGTCTTTATTGCACCATGTAAGCGTCCTGTCTGTGTCGTGTGTGCTGTCCTCCATGTTTGTAGGGTGGATGGAGGGTGCCACCGTGTCTAGTTCCATGCTGCTTCAAAGATCTCTTCTTTGAAGTAGCAGGAACACAACTGGGCTGGGTGGTGCTAATAGTTGGTTCTTCGTGATATACCGGTAGCTGAAATATTGTTGAAAGCGGCGTTAAATTCTATTCACTCACTCACTCCCTTGATGGTCCTAAAATCATATTCAAAAGCAATTCGGAGGAACTTGTTTGACATTAGATTTTGTGTACCAGTAATTGGCAAAGTTCACAATCATCAGACGAATTGCATTGCTCCTGCATCAGAACATTTAGTTTGTCATTGTAATCTCCAAAAAAGAGATTTTGCACTGTTCCAAACATTTATCAGCTCTGTGTAACAATTGCACAACAGGCTGAATAACAGCCATTAATGAAGTTTCCAATTGCTATGACATGTATGATGTGTTTATTTGAAGGTAGCCTATTCAAACTTTTTTCAACATGGCAAAAACATTATAACATCGTACTAGTCCAGCCAAGTGATGGGTACATGTTTTGCAACATTGTGTGAATGACAGGATCCTAATGTATGGTGGATATGCAGGGCGCAAAATTGCCCTTTGTCCGGGGCAACCTAAATTTCCTTTGGGCAACCAAATTCTGTCCAAATTGCAATGCATTTGGATGTGTTGGTTGCCTGTGCTTGCCGATGGGCAACTAGAATTTGTTTGTCTATTTCATACCCTGTTGTGTGCAAAGACAAAGCGGCTAATAGTAATAAATTGTTTCGGCATACCCATTCACCATCATGGCTGCTAATATGTGGCATCAGTCCTTACCTCTGTTCTTTTGTGTATTTTCATGTGGATAAGTTTAACATTGTGTGTCTTTCATTTTACATTGTTATTAAGCTATATTAAATTTAGCTTGTGCTAGTATACAATATACATTATTAAGAAAATTATATTTGTATTAATGATACTCATTAAGCAAATTAAGGTTAAATTTTTTCATGTGATTATATGTCGAACCAGCCCTACCCATTTTAATCAGTATGGGACATTGAACATTTAACCTGATTAAATAAATATAACATTATAGGTTATAATTTAGATGTTATTTTACATCTTTCGCTTCAGGGTGAGGAAGATCAGAAGTCACGGGTTAGACAAGTTTGTGTATAACCCTGACAAAGCTACCACACTCAGCATTTTGCAGGAACACTTAAAACAGTTGCCTGCAGTTGGATTTTCAGAACTGGACAAGTGGACAGAATCTATGGACAGGATTCCTCAAAGATACAGTTACACTGTCACAACAATAGTGGAGTATCTCGTCAAACGGCAAATAAGAATTATACATGCGTCAGGACAGGAAGAAGACAGTGTATGCTGTTACCCACAGCTGACAAGCCACTAGTCAAGGGGTACAACTTCTTCGCATCAGGCCAGGGAGTTGTTCATGTAAGGACAAGTGTATTGGCTTCCATGCCAGAATCACGGTATGATGTAACATGTGTCCTAGATGATGTGACAGGCTTGGTCATTCATGGGGAGTGCCAATGTCCAGCTGGAGTTGGGGGG